>CM021107.1:376825526-377125408 GCA_007115665.2 Sequoiadendron giganteum | reverse complement strand
GTCAAATTATGATATTGCTATCAAGATTCAACCGTGTAGTTTTCGAGTCAAACTCATTGACCCATGATTCATGAGTGGTGGTTCACAAGAACCCATCTCTCATGATAATGAATGGTCCACTTAGCACTCATTGCATCTAGGTGATGCTCACAGAGGTGAACCATTGGTCCGTCCCGGGAGTTCACGTTGAATCCTGATAGCAATATCATGTTTGACATGCTGTGGAAGAAACCTCCTACTTATCAATTGATGAGCTAAAGGGGCTCTATAATGAATGGTTTACAAGGCATAACACTTGTTGAAGGTTTTGCAAATGAGGTAGCAAGCTAAGTGGGCTTAACCTTGGAGGAAACTCTATGGTTAAGCACGCTTGAGCTGGAGCAGTACTGGGATGGGTGACCTCCCGGGACGGACCAATGGTTCACCTCTGTGAGCATCACCTAGATGCAATGACTGATAAGTGGACCATTCATTATCATGAGAGATGGGTTCTTGTGAACCACTACTCATGAATCATGGGTCAATGAGTTTGACTCAAAAACTACACGGTTGAATCATGATAGCAATATCATAATTTGACACGCTGTGGAAGAAACCTCCTACTTATCAATTGATGAGCTAAAGGGGCTATATAATGAATGGTTCATAAGGCATAACACTTGTTGAAGGTTTTGCAAATGAGGTAGCAAGCTAAGTGGGCTTAACCTTGGGGGAAACTTTGTGGTTAAACGCGCTTGAGCTGGAGCAGTACTGGGATGGGTGACCCCCCGGGACGGACCAATGGTTCACCTCTGTGAGCATCACCTAGATGCAATGAGTGCTAAGTGGACCATTCATTATCATGAGAGATGGGTTCTTGTGAACCATGACTCATGAATCATGGGTCAATGAGTTTGACTCGAAAACTACACGGTTGAATCTTGATAGCAATATCATAATTTGACACGCTGTGGAAGAAACCTCCTACTTACCATATTACAATGTGAAGAACAAGCTCATGACCTATATTTTGGCTCAATGCTAAATATGAAGCCCTAGCCATATGATCAGTGCATCCAAAAACTAACAAGCCACAAGTAATAAAGGGCGTAAATTAGCTCACTAGCAATTTAATTATCAGAAGACTTGCAAATACCAGTGCTCCTTAGGTAGCAACCTTGGCTATGAATATTGCACTTTTTAGTGAAGCTAAAATAAAGAAATTGCAAGCAGATTTTAACAAGGCACAATAAGAAAATTTAAAGCTATTGCAAGATTATACCAAAATTGTTGCCTTGTTACCCCCTCCTCAAAGCATTACTGCAACACTGGTGATCCCTCAACCATCTCCATCCACCACAGACACATCCTTTCAGGACAGGGTAACTTATGCCCTGAGAATTAGTGAACTGAAAGAGGAGTTGAAATAGAGCAAAGAAGTTGAGAAGGCAATGAAGGATGAGGGTGATAAAAAATTGATTAATATGTTGGATAACCTATTAGGACATAGGTTATCATGCATCTTACATCACCTTGAACGGACTTGGAATGGTTACAAACCCTAAGAAATATTCATACTAACCATGTCCATGTGAAGAATAATTTTAAAGGCATCTTGGATATCTAGAGTCCAAGAATGCCATTGAAAGGAAAAATGATAAATTTTGCCAATTTTGATGTTCATGCTCCTAGTAAATTGTCAACAATTTTGGAAAACTCTAGTGCCTTGGAGGAGAGCCTAATTGTTCATGAGAGCTTTCAGGTTGTTGCGGAGCAAGTTTTGAGTTCTTTTGAGGAATTAGATGGTGATTTGATGTCAAGGACACTTACAAAAGAAGGAGAAATCAAGGCATACAAATCATAGAGGATAGATTTCAATAATATCTTGCCTCCCCTTCTCAATTCTATTTGTGCCAACAATAAAGTAGATATGGACATATATAATGTTGCAGTTGACCAATTGGTAAAGTTTGAAACAAGTTTAATTAAGCTCTCTAAAGCAACCAAAAAGTGGATAAATGAGGAATATTCTTGTCATTTGAATTTTTCTAGCCAAATTCTTGCATTCCCTTGGCCTTCAAACAATACATTTGCAACATGGGTCCAAAAGTATAACTAACACAATCATGAGGTTGCTCCAATTTTGTCCTATTCGCATACTTGGGAATATCTTCTACAAGGCTTCTACAACTATTTTGTCTCCAAGTAAATTACTTTGTCTTATATGAAGCAGTTGTACCTACATTTTGTTTGGTCACGTGAACAAATTGTCAAATCAAATTGTGACATTTGTTCAAGGCTCTAAGCTTGTTTGCTCCCTTGTTTCTATAAAAGAGAATTCCGAGCCACTTTTGAGGATCCTAGATTTAGTAATTAAGCAAGTTTTGTTTAGAGAGGTTGAATCTTGTTCTAGGTTTTAGGGAAATGTGAATGCAAATGTAATATTCTATACATCAATATACAAATTTAGAAGATGCAAATACTTGAAATATGATCCAATGACAATTTTCTCCAATGTACATTTTATCTCTCTTATGAATAAAATGATCAAGGTCCTTTGAGTTCATCTTTGCAAAGTTATGCAATGAATGTTTCTTTTATGGCTTCTATTAAAGTAATAGACTAATTTGCTATAATTGGAATGTTGAGTCTTAAATTGTTCAAGGATTGCTAAGTAGAATTGAAGTTGAATCTCAATATAGGACATATTGTTGCAAGGCAACGATATTGAATATCCACTAAGTTTGTTTTGAATTGTTGTTCAAAAGGCATTTGTAGGATCTTATGACTTTGTTACCCATGGTTTAAGGCACCAATCTGAGCAAATAGGCTAGTCACAGATCCAAGACCATTCAAAATGAAAAATCTTAATGCATTTCTAAGTTATAGTAATTATTTGATGTTTTCATGGCTGAGAATTTAAGTTTTACAAGGAATTTAGCCTATTATTGTATCAAACTTCACATATCCTTGTCTAAATGCATGAAAATTAATCTGCTATTTCAGTATCTTATGTGGATTACCTGTTGTTTCTAGATATCGTTTGAAGGTATACCCACCTAGATTTTGCAAAGCCTAAAGTGCAAAAGGATTGTTGAAAATCCTTGTTCATTGGCCAACTCCCCATAATTCTTGAGTATTAGAAATGGCTGTTCTTTAGAGAATTGTGGACATCAGTTGGAACAACCAACACAATCACAGGTGTAATCCCATTTGTCAAAAACCATAAATCATAAACCAAGACAAATTAATGTGAATTGTTTGTTTAAGGGTTCCACGTGATAATACAACTTTTATCAATACAGCTTTTATTATAACTATTACTTTACGCATTACAATGTCCTTTATAACATTTTACTATTTTAGTTTTATATATTACTAATTATCACATATGTTTGACTTCAGCTTTATGTAGATATTATAATTTAATATTAATATATATTTTAATATTTTAGTTGTATGTTTAGATATTTTAAATACATTACTATATCGTATTTTAAATTTGTATATTTATGGTATAGCTTTGCTTAGCCTATGTGTGATATGTGGTATTATAAACTTAATTCCAGATTTTATGCAGCAAATATGTTAATATTTATGATTTTTCCTCGTATGAATGTACGCAGAACATATCCAGTCCCCTAACTTTTTTGGCAGCATTCACATACCATACCGAAATACGTACCCATACCTATCCCCAATCCGAATTCTGATTCAGCAACTTGTTCCCAATTCTGATTCAGCAACTTGGAAAATTTGTCTAGCATTGTTGTATCTACTTTTATACTACTTTTATACATTTGATGAATAATGCTAGAGACTAGTACTCTCTTTTCAGATGATGAATGGCAAGAAGTTTTATTGTCTTTGAAAACAGCAACAGTGCCAGATTTTGCTCAGACTGTTTATAACATCATTGACATTGAGACACCGGACAGTGTAGATCTCCTACAAAGTTCAACAGTGGAATCTTGTTCAATCATACAATTTCCACTCAAGATGCTGAAGATAGGGGATAAAAACATATTCACTGTCTCTGATGCATAATGTCATATTGAATAAATTTCAGCTTCTTTTAGTCATATTGTTTACATAAATGATAAATTGCAACTTCTTTTACCATTTTTTGTAATTTACTTTCAAATATTAATTTTATACTAAGTTACCAGTTCAGATTCAGTTCACGGGTTCGGTCAAAAAAAAAATTCAGGTTGGGTTCATTTTGGGTTCATCCATACAAAAACATATACATATTTATGACAGTAATTAAGTTCAAAATACCACGCATAGCATCTATATATTGTATAATAAACAAAACCACCATAAAAATAAAAAACATTAGAATGTCAATTAGTCAAACTCGAATGTCATGAAATATATTATATATTAAAATTAACTACATTGCTGCATTTCTCCTTCCAGGTAAGCATCAACAAAGATTGTCCAATTGGATGACGATATCATAAATGAAGACTTGTAGGCAAACTTGGAAACTTGGAAACTTGGACTTAGAGAGTAAATGGAAAATCAAATGAATTCAATGGGAGTTTGGGGGCAGTGCCCCTTGTGGGGGTCGGGGGGCAATGCCCCTCGCGAGGTCCGGGGGCAGCGCTCCCTGTTGCAAAACTCAAAGAAGCGCTGATTTAATTAGACCAAAATCTAAGCAGCCCAATAGGACCCTGTATCTGATGTACAATTGGAAAATTTAAAGTAACTACCTTATGTGCAAAAGAATAATCCTTATATTTGTTAGCAATGATAATTGTGGGAAAGCCAAAGAATCTTTTGACCAACTATTTGCATCATCTAAATACTCTGATAAAAAGGGACCTATGACGGCACCCTAAGCTAATCATAGGCTCTTAATATCTTAAATCATCGTAATTCAGGTTTTGATACTTGCAAACTGGGACAAATCCTTTAGGGAACGTAATTTTAAACACACTTTCTTTTTTGGAAAATTAAATATTTTGAGGTGGTTTAAAAGTAATGATAACTTGATATGGAGGCAATTCAAAAGTCGACCAATAATTTCTCTGCATGCTACTGTTAGCTGCAAGACAATAGGCATAGTGCACATCATACATTTAGCACTCTTTAACAAGAATACATCAAAACAAAGAAACCAATGAAAATAATTGAAGAAGATAAATTACTCGCAACTACACCAGACAAGTGAAACAATTAACGAGCAGAAGTTGAGATTGTTTCACCTCAACTTTCTCAAAATTGAAATTTGGATGTTGCAGACTTTAGACAAGCCAAATGATAAGACGAGATAGCTTTTAACATCCATAGCACTTCACAGAAAGCCTCAGTTTGTTCTTTCGATGTGTTATTTACCAAACTAAATATCAAACAAAATTTACAGTTATATTAAAACAGAAGAATATTACAGAAAAAGTGAGGAGGCCGCAGTGAGAGCCCAGTCCTTACAAACTAAAACATAATCAGCGACTGAAAGTACAAAAAGGTGTAAATCAGAGAATATCCATACTGCAAACAAAAACATTTGCAGTAGCATAGAAAGACCAATCAGACAAAAGAATTCGAAGAGGCAAGCCTAAATCAACAAAAAGTTCAAGCCTAAATAAACAATTCATTTTCTCCTTCAGCTCTCTTTCATCCTGATGATGGATCACGTAGTGTGATTCGAAACGTTGATGATAAAAAACAGCGACACAATCAAATCCAGAAATCATACTCAAATAATTCAGGATCTATCTATCAGCCAGGCTTCCAGTGAGAGAACTATACATCATCAAATACTTTTCTTAGATTGTCTTGTTGGAAACTTGAGGCCCTTAAGCAGCAGTATGTCAGATGGCTTGTCCTTATTGTTGCAAGTCCCTAAAGCATGTGTATCCTGTTGGTTATTAGCATGCTCCTGGGAATAACAATGAACATGTTCTTGCAGAGTAAATTTTTGCTCTTAGCTTTGGAATGCCAATCTTATGCAATGAGAGCTTCTAAGGTCTCCATTCAGTTTGAAATTGTGAGATAACCACTTGTTGGTGGTCATTTGGAAATTCTGATTGTTGCTGGCCACGTGACTTTGGTTGTTTAGCCACAAGACTTTGGAGGGTCTGTCTTCCAATTGGGCAAAGTTTGATCCCTTGCATGGGGATATGAGGGTTTGAAGCAATCACGGTTTTAAGTTCTTTACATAGAGGCATATGAAGAAGATAAGAAGGTAGCCAAAATGGTTTAGCTTTTTGAAATATGGGAAATGCAATTTGAGGTGGCACAGACCCCTCTGGAAATAGTTATAGCCAATTGACAAGGTGAGATCGATAGCCTTCAGGCCCATAATCCATTGTGGGAGAGAAGTTGAATAGTGTTCGAAATTGGGGGAAATTTGTCTTTATTTAAAAATAGAAATTGTTTGTAATTGCTTAGTTTTTGTGAGACAAGGGGAACAGGTGTAAATTATCAGCTATTTTTAAATGTAGAGAGTCAAAATAGGAATCGTTTACTTACTGGTGCCTTTTGTGCTGTTAATGGCAACACATATTCGTTAGATGGAAAGAGTTAGGATTTATGAAACTATGTTGTTTTAATATAAATCAGATCTTCTGTAACTGCCCTGTTTTTTAAAGTATATTCATTGAGTATTGTATGTTCTGTCTGCCTTATTCTTTTTCAATCTGCTAGATTTGGTTTTTATCCTAAGTGAGTTTAACTGGTTGTGAATCAGAGATAAAGGAGTGTTTGCATCAGTTTCGTACCAAAGCATCCAAAGATGCTGGGAGTAGAAAATTCATGGGGCAGCCTTAGTTGTTATTGAGGATCTGAATAGCTTAGAGAAGAGCTTTGGGATAAAGAAGATGAAACGGATGAAGATGAATGGGATGAATGGGATGAATGGGATGAAGATGTTGAGCTATGTTACCCTGAAGAAACAAAAAATATTGATGATTACTAGGGAAGAGGGGAAGATTTTCGAAGACCACAATGAAGAAGAAAGCAGCCTATCACTAGGGGTGGTCCAAGATATTGCAGCTGTAGAAGTAGTCCACATTAAAGATAAAACAACAACAGAAATGGAGATCTTTGGGGGCCTCATATGCTGAAGTCATATTAACTTTAGAAAACACATTGAAGAAGGAGCAGCTAGAGGGATGCCTTGAAAATCCCCTGATTGATGAAAAGAGAGAAGACCAGCTCTTAATTGGAGAAGTAATGAGAATATTGAGGGAAGGTTTGTTTCCCATAGCTTATTGTCTAGTATTATTGCAAGTGTAAAGGAATGTGCAACAAAGGACAGTGCAAAACACAGAGTTAGCTTCGTGAGCAACCAAAGCTTTATAGACATCACGTAGAGCTAGAAAACGAAGGCACCCTTATAAAATAGGATAGAGCTGAACAAAATGATGGCAATAGCAGTGGAGCAGCAAAAGTTTTCCTTTTAGAAGGCAAAACAAGCAATGCAAAAACCCATAATGGCTCAGTTGAGTACAAGTAAAGGTTGATCTAAGCCTGCAAGAAGCTGGGAAAATAGAAAGAGAACGATTTGACAGAGAAGAAAGGTTTATGGTCCAACAGGTAGTTGGAAACAGAAGAAATTGTGTGAAAAAATATGAAAGTACCTAAAATGGTGGAAGGAAATGCAATGGCCTTATTCTTTGGGTCAGAAGGATGGTTCTAAAAACAAGCCCAAATTTGTCTCTTGGTTTTCATGAAATGGATTTTGGGTAAACCAGCTCTCAGCCAGGATGTTTAGAATTTTAAAAAGAAGGGGTGGATGATGCACAACATATTAGCAAAGGCAATGTGCCATAGACTAGGGAACTAAACCTAGTGTTCCAATAGTGTTAGAATTGGGGAAAATTGTCCATAGCAGTTGTTGTAACTGCTCCGTTTTTGTAGGATAGAGGGAACAAGTGCAGTTTATCAGCTCCCTTTTGTTGTAAAAATGAATAGGTCACAGTATTATTAAAAAGAAATAGAATAAAATTTTATTGTGTTCTATTGGTTTCTAAAACATGGTATCAAAGAAAGGGGTCACATGTCATGTCCCCAATTTGATTTGAAATTCAAATTTTGCAAAGGCAGGAAAAAGTGTTTTTGAACACTAGTTTTGATATTTTAATTAAATATAATAATAATATTTTAAATAATAAATTAAATAAAGTAAAAATACCTTATTGTGGTTGGCCAAATTGAAGGAGAAAAACAAAATAAATCCAAATAAAAATTCCTTTGAGGTGGACAACCTAGTGAGAGGTCAAGAGATGAAATAATTAATGCCTCAAGTGGTTCGCCCCACTTGGAGAAAGGAATGGAAAATAAACTAAAATATTTTAATTGTGGGATTTGGGCACCACCTCGCATGACTTGCTTGGGGTTGGCCCTAAGGGGAAAAAGTAAATAAAACAAGAATATTTTGCTTAAGGAGGTCGGCCTTGATAAGGTTATTTTGGGAGGGCTATAAAGTGCAAGTCATTTGGCATCCATTCATATCTAATTTCATTTTGGAGATTCTTCTCTTAGGCTGCAACTTTGGTTGGGCTTCATTCCAAGGACAAAAACCCTTGTGAATGTGGTGAGTTGGACGAAACCCTGGCTCACCTTGTGGAGAACTCATGACGGAGTTCTAATTGCACTTCATTGGAGACAATTGGAGATTTGAAGCATCATTGCATAATCAGATTTGAAGATCAGATTTGCAGCAGAATTATTGTGCTATTTTGTGAGCAGATTGCATTAGGGTTTTACTCTAATTTGGAGCACCACTTGGAGCAGACCTAAGCGCCCACCTTTGGAGGGCGATTTTGCATATTTGGAGCAGCAAACCCTAAGCACTTGCCAAGGAAGAATTTTTCCCATCTAGGGTTTGATATTTGAAGACTATTCTGCATATATTTGGTATGTATAGTCATAGTTTCAGATTTGATTTGTAGACCAGAAATCTGGGCATATGTCTGGCATGTTTGAGCCCACGAATCCATTGTAAATTCAGTCCAAAATATTCAGTTTGTAACAGCAGAATCTACAGAAACTCAGATTTATATGTTGCACTTAGATGCCCTATCTTGTGTTTTTATGGTGGATTTCATGTTTGATACGAATATCAATTGGTAGCATCATTTGGCATGTTTATTTGTCATGTTTGGGCACTTGTATGTTTGTTCTGATATTTTGTTTGAAATCAGAAAATAAAAAATGAGAAATCAGAGTTGTTGTCCTGCCAACCTAAGCGTATTTTTCTTCGTTGATGCAATTGAGTCAAAGGGATCAACGAGCTCTTGAGAGGGAAAAGCAGAAAATTGAAGCTAAATCATTTGGGGTAAAAGGCAGAGGTAAGAAGATATTTGACAGGGGTCAACACTGGGATGCTTTCATGAGGATCCAGCAGCAAATTGCTCAAATGCAAGAGCAAATGGCCAAACAGAGGGAGCAAACAACGCAAATGATGAACATGTTGATGCGGACCATGAATAATGTAATAACACTCTCAGATCTGCACAAAATAATGGTACAGAAGGCAATTACTCTAATCAGAATGGACCTGAAATTCAAAGCAGCAGGACTACCAGGCCCACACAGCCATCATTCTTGCCCAGAAATGGACCCACAAATGAGGAAGAAGAGTTGAATCATGCTGGGGGTGATGTTAATTCAAGCATAGATGCCTATGCACAGCTTGATCCGGATGTGAGACACCAAATTCCATTTATACAGTTTCACAATACAAGGAGTGGATCAAGAGAGAAACAACCAATGCAACAATCCAACAGAGATCTACAGCATAGGGTGAGCAAGTTGACTCTTCCAACTTTTGATGGCTCTGGGAAGGTCAGTGCATGAACTTGGGTACAAAACTGGATACATACCTCTCACTTAGCCCTATGAAAGAAGAGGATGGAGTCAAATTTGCTATTCTTCACTTGGATACGTAGCACATGAGTGGTGGCATCATGGGTTGATTACACAAGGGCACAACAATGTAGTGTCATTTGTTGATTTCACTCACAGGCTCATAGAGAGGTTTGATATGAAGGATCTTAAGACTCATTTCAAAGAGTTGACACGTTTGAGACAACATGGATTGATGGAGGAATACATTGCTGAATTTCAACGCATCTCAATTATGGTGTCGGATATTACAGAAAAGAGGCTTATGTTCTTGTTTATTGAGGGGCATCCTGAGTCACTATGGGGTTTGGTTAGAGCATTTGAGACCACATCCATGCAGGAGGCCATTCGAAGGGCTTTGAGCTTGGAGGATTCTACCAACAAGAACAAGTATCATTCGAAGAGTGCACCTTCAGGGCAGCATAAGAGGTCTTTTCATAAGGATATTTTACAACCTAAAGCAGCACCACCTAAGTCCAACAAGATAGAGGAGTCTAAGAATGAGCTCAGGAGGAAGAAGTTATGTTTCTCATGTAAGGAGCCATGGGAGCATGGACATAGATACTTGGGGAAGGGATAGATCCATTACATTGAGATGGTGTCTGATGATGATTCAGAGGTAGAGGAGACCGAACCTGTAGTAGAGGAGTTGGAGCATGAGGAGGAGGAGGATGTTCCAAGAGGTACATTTGCAACTCTTTCAAGAGCGCCCAGATATCACTCTTTCTGTGTCAGAGGAGCATTATGTGGCCAAAAGGTGACTGTTTTTATCGATAGTGGAGCTATTCATAACTTCATTGATGAGGGTTTGGTGGCCAAGTTGGGCTTGAGGATCGAGGATTTTGAGGGATTCAGAGTCATAGTGGTCGATGGATTTACCTTGCCATGTAACAAGAGGATTCAGCAGTTCGAGTTGACTCTTGGAGGGCATAAGATGCATGATGATTTCTATGTGATTGGCATTGGTGACACTGAGTTGGTCTTAGGAGTACAATGGTTACATTCACTTGGGGAATACACTTAGAATTATCAAACTCTAGAGCTGAAATTCAAATCAGATGGGAAAGAGGTAGTTCTTCATGGCTTATCTAATGGAGGTCCCATGGTTGTTTCAGCTAGGAGGATGGAGCGAGCTTTTCATAGAGACCAAGTGGCATGGGCAACAGATTGCTTGATTACAAATACTGGTACATCCAAGGAGGAGAGGTCTTATCATGTTGATATTCAACCTATCTTGGACAAGCATAGTAAGGTGTTTAGTGAGATTCCTCCAAGATTACCACTAGATAGAAGGTTCCAGCATGTGATTGAGCTTGAGGAGGGAGCAAAACCAGTCATCACTACTCCTTACTGGCATCCTAGGATGTATAAGGAAGAGATTGAGAAGGTAGTCAAGGAGTTGTTGGACATGGGGCATATCTGTCTGAGTTTTAGTCCCTTTGCTTCATCTGTGGTGTTGGTCAAGGAGGATGGGACGATGAAGATGTGCATTGACTATAGAGCACTCAATAGGAAGATAATCAAAAATCGCTACCCCACACCCAAGATCGATGAGTTGATAGATGAGCTTCATGGTGCAATATACTTCTCTAAGATTGACTTGCGTTCAAGGTACCATCAGATATGGGTGAGAGAGGCGGATGTGCATAAGACAGCTTTCAAATGTCACTATTGGCATTATGAGTTTTTGGTCATGCCATTTGGGTTGACCAATGCCCCTGCTACCTTCCAATCATGTATGAACCAGGTATTCATTCTACAATTGAAGAAATTTGTTTAGGTTTTCTTTGATGACATTTTGATCTACAATAGAACATGGGAGAATCACTCAAAGCACATAGATGAGGTGCTTAGCATACTTGAGTAGCATTCATTCTACGCCAAGGTATCAAAATGTGAGTTTGGTTTGACTGAAATTTTGTATTTGGGGCATAAGATTAGTGCTCAAGGGGTTAGTGTTGATGAGGAGAAGATCAAGGCAATCCAAGATTGGCCTAGACCAAGGAATTTGTCACACTTGAGAGGATTTGTGGGATTATGCAGCTAGTATAGGAGGTTTGTGAAAGGGTTTTCAAAACTTGCAGCTCCATTGACCAATTTGACGAAGAAGGGGGCATTCTCTTGGTGCCCTACAGTACAACAAGCTTTTGATAAGCTTAAGGAGGTAATGAGTTCATGTCCTATTTTGGCTATTCCAGATTTCCCACTTCTTTTGTTCTAAAATGTGATGCTTCAGGAGAGGGTATTGGGGCAGCCTTGATTCAGAATAGACACCCTATAGCATTTGAGAGTAGAAAGAGGGAATGGAGAGGGGTTTCTCTATTTATGACAAGGAGATGTTGGCCATCATGCATGCACTTGCTAAATTCAAGCAATAACTGGTATGTGGGAAGTTTGTGGTCAAAACGGATCATAACAGCCTCAAATTCTTTCTCAATCAAAAGGATTTGAATGATAGGAAGCAAAAATGGGCAAGTAAACTTCAAGCCTATGATTTTGATATTGAGAATGTGAAAGAAAAAACAATGTCATGGCTGATGCACTCTCTAGGAAGCCTTATCTCTACTCTATTTCTAATATGTTTGTTGATTGGAGGGTTGTTATAATAGCTGAGTATGCTAAAGATTCATTTGCTACTGATATTATAGATGGGAAGTTGCAAGATGACAAGTATAGGGTGGTTGATGAGCTCATCTTCTACAAAGATAGTGTATCTTGTACCAAGACTAAGGTGAAGGAGATCTTTTTGAGAGAATGTCATGACACACCCTTGTTGGTCATCTAGGGTTCTACAAGACATACAAGCAGGTGAGGTAACGTTTTTCATGGAAGGGGCTCAAAAATAATGTATTGCAGCATGTTAGAGAGTGTTTGGTGTGTCAACAAAACAAAACAGAGCATGTTTTTCCAATTGTTTTATTGCAGCCCTTGCCCATTCCAAATAAAAAATGGGAGAGCATCTCCATGGATTTCGTCACAGAGTTGCTTAAGGTGCAAGGTAAGGATTGTATCTATGTGGTGGTTGATAGGCTCACTAAATATGCTCATATCCATGCCATTTCTTTTGAATAAAAAGCCCCACAAGTTGCTGATATGTTTTTTTGGAGAGACTTTTAGACTTCATGGGCTGCCAAAGAATATTGTAAGTGACAAGGACAGCAGATTTATCTGCTTGTTTTGGCAAGAGCTCTTTCGGTTGACAAACACAGAATTAACTCCAAGCACCAATTATCATCCACAAGCTGATGGGCAAACTGAAATTGTGAATAAATGGATTGAAGGCTACCTAAAGAATTATTTTACAAGGTAACAAATAGCATGGATTAAGTGGCTGCACCTAGGAGAGTTTTGCTACAATACTACACATTACGCGTCCATAGGTATGACTCCCTTCAAAGCACTTTATGGTTAAGATGCTACTTCATTCATGGATTTGATTCTTTCTAATGATAGAGTTCCCAGAGCAAGGGATGTAGTGCAACAAAGTATGGACATTTTGAATGCCCATAAAGAGAATTTGTAGAGAGCTCAAAACTAGCAAAAGATGTATGCAAACTGGCACCGAACAAAGAGGGTTTTTGAGGTTAGTGACATGGTTTACTCGAGGTTGCAGCCCTATAGGCAGTCTACTCTCAAGAGGAATGGTACAAAAAAGTTGAAGCCATGATTTTATGGGCCATACAAGATCCTAAGGAAGAATGGGGACGTTGCTTATGAGTTGGAATTTCCTGAGGACAACAGAATTCACAACATTTTTCATGTGTCATGCCTCAAAAGGGCACTTGGGCAGCAGATCACTCTTGTTGAATTGCCACCACTTGATAATGAAAGGAAATTGATTCTTGAGCCTGAGACAATCTAGGATGTGAAGGAGAAAAGGTTGAGGGGCAAGGTCATTCTAGAATACTTGGTCAAATGGAAGAACTTGCCATTGGAAGATGCAACTTGGGAAGGTGTGGAGATTCTAAGGTTGTTTAGGGACAAGCAACATTTGGGAGGTGAGGACTGTCAACATTTGGGAGGGGAGGACTATCATGTCCCCAATTTGATTTGAAATTCAAATTTTGCAAAGGTGGGAAAAAGAGTTTTTGAACACTACTTTTGATATTTTAATTAAATATATTAATAATATTTTAAATAATAACTTAAATGAAGTAAAAATACCTTATTGTGGTTGGCCAAATTGAAAGAGAAAAATAAAATAAATCCAAATAAAAATTCCCTTGAGGTGGACGACCTAGTGAGAGGTCAAGAGATGAAATATTTAATGCCTCAAATGGTTCGCCCCACTTGGAGAAAGGAATGGAAAATAAAATAAGATATTTTATTTGTGGGATTTGGGCATCTAGTATGCCTTTCTTGGGATTGGCCCTAAGGAAGGGGAAAATAGTAAATAAAACAAGAATATTTTGCCTAAGGAGGTAGGTCTTGATAAGGTTATTTTGGGAGGGCTATAAAAGAAAGTAAAGTGCAAGTCATTTGGCATCCATTCATATCTAATTTCATTTTGGAGATTCTTCTCTTAGGCTGCAACTTTGGTCGGGCTTCATTCCAAGGACGAAAACCCTTGTGAATGTGGTGAGTTGGACGAAACCCTGGCTCACTTTGTGGAGAACTCTTGACGGAGTTCTAATTGCACTTCATTGGAGACAATTGGAGGTTTGAAGCATCATTGCATAATCAGATTTTGAGCAAAATTATTGTGGCATTTTGTGAGCAGATTGCATTAAAGTTTTACCCTAATTTGGAGCAGACCTAAGCACCCACCTTTGGAAGGCGATTTTACATATTTGGAGCAGCAAACCCTAAGCACTTGCCAAGGACGAATTTCGCCCATCTAGGTATTGATATTTGAAGACTATTTTGCATATATTTGCTATGTATAATCATAGTTTCAGATCTGATTTATAGACCAGAAATCTGAGCATGTGTCTGGCATGTTTGAGCCCATGAATCCATTGTAAATTCAGTCCAAAATATTCAGTTTGTGACAGCAAAAGTTATCTACAGAAAATCAGATTTATATGTTGCATTTGGATGCCCTATCTTATGTTTTTATGGTGGATTTCATGTTTGATACAAATATCAATTGGTAACATCATTTGGCATGTTTATTTGTCATGTTTGGGCACTTGTATCTTCGCTGTGATATTTTGTTTGAAATCAGAAATCAGAATTAGGGCAGATCCCATTGGGGATATTACATCACAGAAAAAGGAGTTTTTCATTCGTGGCATGATTTTTTTTAAAAGAAAATTCAAGGGTTTTTGGGGCATAAAATTGCATCTGATATTTCCAGAGGGAATCGTGAATGTTTGAAAGGTCAATCAAGGAATCCGATTTTATTTGAAAATTGTGGGTCTTTTAATGTTAAAAATAGTGTCGCTGTTTTCTGGTATGAAAATCACGTCTATTTCGGTTTAACGATGGTGGATATATTGTGTTTAAAATCGCCAATTTTTTATATATGAGCCAATTTTTACCCACAGCTAGGGCACATGCAGGTACTCTCAACAGTTTTTTTCTAATTTTTAAAATTTAAACCCACAACTACGGTTTTACTTTTACCAACCACAGCTAGGGTTATGGAGACAATAACCAAGGTTTTCAAAAATCAGAAGCAATTTGTGAGCTGGTCTTTCAAAACAGCTAGGGTTTGAAATTTTGTAGGATTGTATCTTAAAATGAAGAAATCAATGGCATGGATTTGCATTTTAGTGAGTGTTTTAGGTATGATATCATTTGTATTAGACATTGCAGCTGAAGCAAAGAATAACAATGGGTCAATGAGTTTTTGACTCAAACTACACAGTTGAATCCTGATAGCAATATCATAAAGAATAACAAGGCTAATGAAGTCAGACTGAATGAAAAAAGGAGATGCATAAATCCAAGGAGTCCTACTTTTGCAATGAGAGTAGTAGCAACATTGACTCTAAAAATTGTATTCAATGTCCTTTTCACTGGAGCTGCTCTAAATGACCAGCATGATGAAGATGAAATTGAAGAAGAGTATGGGTACAAACATAAAGATAAGCCTTTTGTCCATCATGCAGCCAATGTTGGTAATGTCTAGGGATTAAAAAATGTCCTCTTACTTCTGAGCACAAATACAAAAAATGGTGCGAGCTCAAGGTCTGCAACGGTCATCTGCAAGAAGACGGTTTGGGAGAAACCAGGAAGGATACAAAGACAATCGACAAGTGGATTATGAAGGGGTTTGGCATCAGGACAGATTGGCCCGGCAGGAACAGACATTTCGAAATGATTCTCGTGCTGAGGTGGGGGATAGAGAGGGAAGAAGGTTTGAAAATGACAGAACGGGTGGTAGGTGCCGTCAAAGATGAGGTGGATATAGAAATGATGCCTTTCGAAGGCCGCGTCAAAATGAGGGCGATAACAGAGGAAACGAAGGTTTGTCCAAGATGGAAATGGAGGATCGAGACAGAACCCCTAATAAGAAGAAAAATTTCAACAAGGTCGTCTAGCAACAAAAGAAGTTTGATTTGGTATGGGAGGAGGCTAGGGATGAGGAGCAGGGGGATGTAGCCAAAAGACCATCAGTGAAGATAGGGAATGGGATTCCGGGTGGACGAGCCACCTTGGTGGTAAGCGCAGTCAAGCTCCAAGTGGAAGTCTTAAGATTGGAAAATTTAGGTCTAATAGGAAGGTGGTATGGCGTGAATCTCAACTGGGATTATTTGATAAAATGGTGGAAATCTCGTTGGGGGGAAGAGCTGCAGTTTAAAACCCTTCAAAATGGCTTTTTTTTTGGTAATTTGTCCAAATAGAGCTCTGAGGGAAGCAATTGTGAATGGTATTTGGGTTCTGGACGGAAGTGGATTTTACTTGCGAAGGTGGAAGGCAGGCTTCAATCCTGCTTCTCATGTGGTGGAAACAGTACAAGAGTGGTATAGTCTGTTGAATCTCCCAATGGAGTTTTGGGAGCCGAGCATTTTAGAGGAGATTGGCAACCGTTTGGGAACCTTTGTTCTCTTCCGAAAAAAGGAGAAAACTAGGCGAGGCTTTTTCCAATGTAAGAATTTGTGTGGAAAACAATTTGGTGCGTCATTGTTATGAAGAGATTGAACTAATATCAGATTATGAAAGTTGGATCCAAAAGTTGAGAAACGACTCATTTACCAGGGGCAATTTAGTGCGGCCTTTAGGGAGCAAACAATCGTTAAGCAAGGCAGGGAGCTCAAAAGCAGAGGCGGTTGTGGAGGGGCACAAAGAAAATGGAAAACCCACAAAAATGGGGAATATTTTGATAACTCCGAAGGATTTGAATGGTGAAACCCATATTCAAGGAATGGTACTCAACTCTGCTCCTTCGCAACAAATTACCAAAAAGACGGAAGTGTTGGGTGACAATCTAGCTGAGGAGGAAGAGCTGGTTGAAAATCAGATTTTGTCCTTGGAGGAGAAAATTTTGGAGGTATTAGAAATCTTAGGTGAAGATTGTTCTATTGTGGAGTTGGATTCGTTACTAGAAGTGGGCAAAGAGCTAGTAGTTTTGGCGGAGGAGGCAAAAGCTATGCGTGGGTGCTAGCGGATGACATGGAGGTGGAGTTAGGGGGAGAAGAAAAGGGTACAAAAGGGCCTCTGGTAGGGTCAGCAGGTAGAACTCCACAATCAGCAAAGAAGCGGAAATGCTCTGATGGTCTGGCTAAGGTTAGGATTAAGCTAGGAATTCATCAGAAAGAAATGAGCAAATCCTCTCCGGATTGCGGGGAGAACAAGAGGAGAGGTAAGATCTCAAATCAAGAAACACGGAAATGGGACGGGGAGGCAAATGGGCAACAAAAAATTGATTCCATGATTAAAGTAGGGAAGAGCGAGGCTCTTCCTGAACAGCCATGAAACTCTTAACTTGGAATGTTAGGGGCCTAAATACCCCTCAAAAATGGTGCCTGGTAAGGCATGCAATGGAAACAAATCAAGTAGACATTTGTCTTTTTCAAGAAACTAAGTTGGGTGATCAGGATCTAGTCAAGTATAGCAAAAAATTTAAGCATTGGAAGTGGCTGGGGTCGGGAGCAAAAGGAGCTTCGGGGGGATTGCTAATACTTTGGAGGCCTTAGTCGGTAGTGATCAAAGATCTGGTGTCTCGAAGGCATTGGCAGGCTTGTCGGGTAAGAAGTTTGACTTCTAATCTGCAATTTTTGCTTATCAATGTTTATGGACCATCTTTGTGTTCTCTATAAAGAACAGTTTGGCAAGAATTGGATGGGTTTCCAAGTAGTGTAGAAAAGGATTTCTGCATTTTGGGAGGGGATTTTAATGTGATTCTGAGGGCTGAAGATAAGAAGGGTGGTGTGAGAAAGGTTTTGCAATCTCAAAAAGATTTTCAACAGTTTGTGGAGATAAATTCTCTAGTTGAAATCCTTTTTGGAAATGGTAGCTTCACATGGACTAACAGGAGGAAAGGATTTTCTAGTATAGCGGAGAAGTTGGACAATTTTTTCTTCAAAGGGAATATGAGTCTTTTTCCCCGTCATTTTGACAGCAAGCTTCTAGAAGTGGCTCTGATCACTTCCCAGTTCTTTTAGATCTTGTTGATGATAAGGGGCCGGTTCGTTGCCCGTTCAAGTTTGAGTTGATGTGGTTTAAGGATCCTAACTTTTTAGGGTTAGTTGATGCTTGGTGGAGAGAGTGCACTCTAGGAGGCTCCAAAATGTTCAATGTTGTCACTAAGCTAAAATATGTTAAGCAACAGATCAAGCGGTGGAACAAGGCATGCTTTAAAAATATTTTTGAAGAAAAGATAAGGGTGGAGGAGGATTTGGAAGCTTTGTCTGAGGGCATCTTTCAGGATGGTATGGATGAGATTAGTTATGAGAAAGAAAAGGAGCTCACAAGAAACTTAAATGAGATATTAATAAAAGAAGAAATTTTCTGGAGGCAAAAATCTAGAGAAATTTGGTTGAGAGCGGGTGATCGTAATACTAAATTCTTTCATAATTCAACAAAAGCGAGGAGAAAAATAAGTAGGGTCATATGCATTAAGGCGGTTGATGGCCATCTTCTTGAAGATCCGCTAGAAATTAAAGCTTCAGCAGTAGAATTTTTTCAAAATTTGCTTAATGACAAGGAAGGATCACTTTTGGGAGCTCAGGTAGAAAGTTTGAAAGGTATTCCACTTTTAATATCCTAGAATATGATGGACTCTTTGAATGCTAAATTCACAGAAGAAGAAATAAAAGTGGCGGCTTTTGAGCTCCATCCGGAGAAGGCTCCTGGTCCGAATGGTTTTCCGACGACTTTCTTTCAAAAGTGTTGGGATGTGGTGGGCAGAGATGTGTTTGAGGCGATTGAAGATTCAAGGTGCACGGGCAGAGTCCTTAAAGAAGTGAACACCAATTTAATTGCTCTAATCCCAAAGAAGGAGAAGTCGGACTCATGGGATGAATTTCGGCCTATTTCCCTCTGTAACACATTATACAAAATATTGGCTAAAGCGGTGGCTAATCGATTGAAAAAACTTTTGCCTTGGATCATCTCAGAAGAACAGATTGGTTTTGTTCCTGATAGGTCGATTTTTGATGGTGTTATAATTGCTCAGGAGGCTATTCACTCGATTCTAGAAAGACGAAAAAATCGGCTATGTTTCTGAAGCTGGATATTAAGAAAGCATATGATAGAGTAAATTGGCGTTTTCTATTCAAAGTCATGGAAGCTTTTGGTTCTCATAAAGTTTGGATGGACTGGCTGTTTGGGTGGGTAGCGTCTTCGTGCTATTCAGTACTGGTGAATGGATCTCCGGAAGGTTTTTTTGCAGCTTCTAGGGGGTTACGGCAGGGAGATCCCCTATCCCCTTTCTTGTTCATCATTATTGCGGAAGCTTTAGGCCGAGCAATTGAGAATGCAAGAAGAATTGGTGAGCTGGAAGGCATTCAAGTGACTAACAGACTACCTTCGATCAAGCATCAGCAATTTGTTGATGATACGATGTTGTTTGGCTCAACATCGACAAAGGAAGCAAGGAGGCTGAAAGGTATTTTAGACAATTACTTTCAGGCCTCGGGGCAAGAGGTCAGTGTGGTTAAGTCAGAAGTATTCTTTTTTAATACTCAGTGTGTGAAAGAAATGCAAATCTTAAGGATTTTTGGTTTCAAAAAAGGAAAGTTACCTTGCAAATATTTGGGTTTACCGCTTGAAAAGGGTGTTCAAAGTGGGGGGTTATGGAATTCATTGATAGATAGAGTTAAGGAACGTATTTCGTCTTGGAAGAATAAGTGGTTATCTTGGGCAGGAAGGTTAACAATGCTAAAATCGGTGATATCAGCACTCCCAATTTATATGATGTCTTGTCTGCCATTAATGGTTGGTATCAGTAAATCACTGAATAAAATAATGAGGGACTTCTTCTAGAAAGGCAATTTAGAACAAAAGAAGTTCCCATTAGTGAAATGGCAAAAGATATGTGAGAAAAAAGAGGATGACGGGGCAAGATTGAAGAATATTCTTTTGCAGAATAAGGCGTTGGGGGTGAAATTAGCTTGGGCGATTCACTCTCAGCTTGACCTTAAATGGGTTAAAATTGTGAGAGCTAAGCATCTGGATGATGATCCAAATTGTTTTCTTACGGCCAAGTCTCTTCCTATGGGTTCCAGAATTTGGAATTTCATATGCAATTTCAAGGATCTTATATTGGATTAATTAACTTGGGAGGTTAAGGATGGTGGAGAGGCTCTTTTTTGGGAAGATTCTTGGGAAGGACACCCTATATTAACAGATAATCCAGCTTTGGGCAGGATCAAAGAAAAAGCTTTCCAAGTTTGGGGTTCAAAGGTTAGAGATTATATTGATGTCTCGACAACAACAGCGAGTGGCCTAATTAGTTGGAAATCTTTCAAACATTTGGGTCTGTTGGAACAAGAGGTGGACCTAATGGAAAAAATTCTTTCGGAAAGGAGAATATGGCAAGAGTAGGAAGGGACAAGCTGCGGTGGAATGCTTCGCCCACAAGGGTTTATTCAGTCAAAATTGGTTACTCAATTTTGGCTTCATCAAGGAGAGAATCAGCTATTCTTCCAACCCATTTGTGTTGGAATAAGGCTTGTTTGCCAAAAGCAGGAATTTTTACATGGGCAGCTACACAAGGTAGAGTTTTAACAGGAGAGAGATTTGTTAAGCTGGGTTTTCAAGGGCCCTCAAGGTGTCCTTTGTGTCAGGAAGCAGAAGAGACAGCAGACCTATTCTTAAATTGCAAATTTACTCAAGCCATTTGGCATTGGATAAGATTGAAGCTGAGATGGCAAACAACCCAACCGTGCAATTTATTGGATTGGTTAAAATCGTGGCTGTCTCAAGGAAAACAATCTCTGTTTGGGGACTTGTGGCTGTCGAGTCCGTTGATTGTTCTTTGGGAGGTTTGGAAGGAGAGAAACAGACGTATCTTTCAGGAAAAGGAGATGTCAATACCCAGGTTACAGTGCAAGATTGAGGCAAGCATTATAGAATTATTCAACGCAATAGTGGAAGAATTAAACCCAAAGAAAGGTAATTTCACAGAATGGGATGCTTGGATCGTAAAGAAATGGCTTGGTTTGCGTACTCCAAAATTTGGAAATTCGGGTGGAGCAGCATCAGCAGAAGATCGCAAGAGAATAGTATGGTGTCCTCCGGAACCAGGATGGGTAAAAATGAATTTTGATGAGGCTTCCAAGGGTAACCCTGGGCCCTCCGAGGCAGGTTGTTTAGTCGGAGATTATCGAGGAGTGATTCTGGGAAAGTTAGCACAAGCTCTCCCGATAGGAACAAACAATGCGGCGGAATTCCAAGCCCTGCTACTGGGTTTGGACTTATCCGTGGAATTGGGTGTGAAAAGAGTGGTAGTTGAGGGAGACTCCTCTCTGGTAATTAATGCGTTGAGATCTAAACAGATCCCAAATTGGTAGCTAGGTGAATTGTTGGAAGCGGCTTTGTTAAGGATTGCAAAATTGGATCAAGTAATGATAAACCATGTGCTAAGGGAAGGCAATGCAGAGGCAGAATTGTTGTCCAATATGGGCGTCATGGGCCCAGATTTCAAAGAAATTACTTGAACAGTCTCTTTTGTGTGGGCAGTAGGGTGGGCGTCCCTCCATGGTGGCGGAGGAAGGTGGCAGGAGTTGCCACGAGGGCGGCAATACAGGAGAGAATGAAACCTAGTTGGTTGCCACGGAGGCTTGGAGTCGTGAGCTTGTCTTTTCGACAAGCTGGGCGTACGAGGAAGACAGTTAAGGCTCCCTTATCTATGAGATGGTGATGACCGTTTCTTATGGGAAGAGGAAAATCGTCCTAGTTAGGACAGCTCGCACGTAGGAGGTACATTTGTGAGGTTGGCGAGGTTTTCGTAGCCGAATTCATTTATGGCTTTTTGAGCCTTTATTTTGGTTTATGCATTCGTTATTTTGTGCGAAGTTTCTTGTTTCCTTTTTCTGTCAAGTGCTTTCAAAGTGGAGCCGAATGGCCAGATCTTCTAAGTTCGTCATTGAGGTTTTTTGTGGCAAGCTTGGCATGGTTTGGGGTGGATACCCTCATCTCGCTTCAGTCATCGGAGAGGCAAACTTCTTTTAGAGCCATCACAAACCAACGGCTTAAGCGGATTTTGCTGAATTACGAGCCGCTGGTGCTAGTGGCTGTGAAGATGGTTTTGGGTTTTGACCATTTGGAGAGCAGAGAGTATGGAAGAGATAATTTGCAGGTCTCCTCTCGATTTCTTGCCTATCTATTGGATAATTTGGTGCCAAAGGCGGAAGCAAGAAGCTTAATGCCCAAAATGTTTAAGGCAGACTTGCTTGAAGGCATGGATGAGGTTCTCTGTGTGGTGGTCGAAGGTAGAGGTTGCTCAAGGCCTTGCGACGTAGAGAGGGTGAGCTTGGAGGACACGGTGAAGATATACCCGTTCCTCCTGGACTTGCATGGACCTGGCTTAATGCGGCATCGGGCGATAGTGGCGGTTGTGGTGATTTTTCTAAAGAAGTTCTTTGGTTTAATGGCGGTCAACAGTGAAGATTGGAAGGAGGAATTTGAAGATTTTGCAAGGTTGAACAAATTTCTGTAAGCTGGGTGGTGGTTCTTTTTTGGTTAACAGTTGATAGTTTATGGTTCGTCTCTGCTTTGTCAGTTTCATCTGGTTAATCGTTGTCTATATTTGAATAGGGGATTTTTTTGGTGATATTTCCTGGGGCTTGTTTTGTAAATGAATAGTTGTTGTATTCGGAATTCTGGTGGAAGGGATAGTATGCTATAAATTTGATATATCTCCTGCATAGCAAACGCTTGTATTTTTGTTTATTAATAAAATATGACTCTTACGTATCAAAAAAAAAATGTCCTCTTACTTCATACAAACAAAGATGGAGCAAACTCAAAAGGTTGGACGGCCATGCACTTTGCTTATGGGTATCATGAAGTGAAATGAGCTTAGGTACATCTTGAAGCTAATGCCAACATACTTTGTCACCATGTTGAAGATCCTTCGGATGCATTGCCAAGAGAGCTTGGAAAGATTACTATGCCAAGATGAATGATTAATTGCACCTATTTTAAAAATCTACAGTTTGAAGATAGGTAGGAAGCCAACCTAGACAAAACTCAAAATGGATGGTTGCCCAGTTAGCTTGGGAGTTTGTGGATCTTGGGAGACATACTCTTACAAGAATTATGAGACAACTTGATGGAGCTCTACGAGTGTAGCTCAGCATGTATAGTTGTCCAATGGTATAGGAGATCAATGATTCGAGAGTTCAGGGAAGTGGTAATCTAAGAACTTGGGAATTCAGCTCAAGAGCTACACCTTTACAAGAGTTCAAGGCAGCTTGATGGAGTTCTACTTGGTGTATGGTCTGTTTTCAAAGTAAAACTTCTGAAGAATAGCAAATTCATGGTTCAGGGCAGTTTTAATTTGATATGCTTTATGTTAGTTTGTTTTTTTTAGTGCAGTAAGCCTTAAGAGGGGGTATTAGAATAATATTAAATGATTATTAGAAGATAAGACTTACTTTTGTAATAAAGTCATCTTAGTGACTTAAGTGAGTTTAGTATTTTTAGCATTTAGGGTGGGTCATGTCATGTTTATTCTTTTGCATGTTTATTCAGTTTCATCCTCCAAACTCTATATAAAGAGATGAACCTTGTTGTAATTGGTATCCTGATATCTAATAGAACAATAATATTTTGTGTTCTATTGGTTTTTACAACATTTTTTAATGTAAGGTCAAAATAGGAGTCTTTCACTTAGTGATGCCTTTTAGGCTGTCAATGGCAACACAAGTTTGTTAGATGGAGGAGAGTTAGGATGTATGAAAGTATCTTGTTATAATATAAATCAGATCCTCTGTAACTGCTCTGTTTTTTAAAGGATATTTATCGAGTGTTGTATGTTCTTTCTGCCTTATTATTTTCAGTCTGTTGCATTTGTTTTTAATCTGAAGTGAGTTTAACAGGTTGCAGATCAGACATAAAGGAATATCTGCATCACAGGTCAGGCAATGAGGAGAGCTTGAATGGTTTGTGTAGTGCACACAGGGAGACAGGACCGGGTGATAGGCATATAATGTGATCTCCTGTTATTTGCAGGAGGACAGAGATCATGAGAGTTGGACTCTTTTAAGAGTGTTTTAGGTGCTGGCTCATTCACCATCCTCACAGATATTTTCAAGTGGACTCTACTCACAAGCTCATCCAAGGATATTCAAATATGCAAGTGCACCTCCCTAATACCATACAGGCACAGGAGTAACGCTGTTACCAAAAATCAAGCAGCATTTTGATTCCCAGCAATTTTCACTAACTAACCTATACCTTCTCTGAGTCTTGTTGACTCTAAGCAATTATGCTAATGCCAAATCACATTGTGATAACTGCACAGTTATGATATCATAAAGATTTTAATGAGGAAGCTTGACAAAATCGCTGCAAACAACAAGGATTCAAAAATACACAGAGCCCTGAACACTCGATAATCAAGTGCCAATTCTTATATTCTGGTGCACAATATATCTGAACAGGGAATTCATCATCATAAGAACAATAAATAACAACATGAAATAATTTTGCACGCCTCAGCCCTCCATTCCTTCTGCATTGGAGAACTGCTTAAGATGTGGTCCCATAGAAGAGTCCAGACCCTATTCTTATTCTGATGCCAGTCCCATAAAATCTAAAATAATAAAACAACTACAGGCATAAAGTGAATATTCATAAATTAGGAGCCCCACATTTTGAACCTACAAATTCTCGGCTGAAACTGATGGACCGGGCTGAAAGTTTCTCCCACCAGCTTAGGGACTTTTAAGTTTTATGTCTATGTGGCACCTTGCATGACTTTTAAGAATTCTAAACTTCAACAAAGGTCTAGAGTCTAGACCATCTGTTTACATGTAACTCCTATTATTTCTCACCTCAAATTTCTCCCCACAAAAGAATTAGAAAATATATGATTTGGATGACTTTCCAGGGCAAGGCTCCTAAATTTTCTCAGAAGCACTCATTGAGAAATTCTAGTTGCTTCTCCTCCATGGGGCCATAAACTTAGAAAGGTCAAGCATCCAAGAAAAAACAACAAACTGAAGAGTGCAACAGGATGGTAGTTAAACATTGATAAAATGCAATGTACCTGCTTTATTAGATATTTTATGGTTCTTTTCTTCAAACAGATTGTAATAGAGGATGTTCACTGCAAAGATATTTTGTTTTATTTTGGTTTGGCCTTTTTTCTGCCATTTACAGGAAGTTTTGAAACCCCCAATCTACCACTGAACCACAAATCTTAGACACCTGCATATATATTGTCAAACCAAGTTATTTATATTTTTTCCCCTTTTTGGCGGTGGCCAGCTAGCTTTACCACTTCAAAACACAATACTTGCCTAGGCAAATGGTGATTGTTTTGCACCACAAAACAAAAACCCTCTAAACCCTCTGTCAAACTCAAGCCCAACTGCATTAATGGAGCCCTTCAATTTTTTCAATAAAGAAGTGGGAGGACTGGGAAAGAACAAAAAACGGACCTTTGGTCATGTACGTGAAAATCAAGAAAGAGTCAGAAAGGCACCAAAAATAAGTAACCTAAGATAGTTTGCTCAAATCCCAAATTTGCATTTCAGAAATTAGCAAATGATAAGAACCCCTTTCGAAAACTCAAAAACTCATCTTTTAATTTATTGAAGGAGTTTTATTTTATTCACATCATAAAATTGGAATAAAAACTTGAAGCTGGTGTGTGTAAATGAAAACAAACATTGCTATGATGCTTTTATGGAGGAGAAACAACCTCAGATCATTGAGAGTTGAGAATTCCGGAGAAACATCCAGCAAACTTTCGACAACAAAATGCCAACGTAATCTCCATGCCAGAGAGCCCTGGCATGTCTTTATAAACGAGATATGCACTTAGGCAATGCATATATTATGTAAATATGACTTTGAGTGCCACGGTGTGGAATGGACACACTAATTAAGCCTCCTTCTTTTTCTGACATGCAGCAATCCCCCATCTGCATCCAAGGAAGGAGAAGCACCATTTGGTCTCCTTTGTGGAGAAGAAGACCTCCCTGAATCCTGTTCCGTGCTTCCCGTCTGTATGATGGCATTTGTGCTTGATACGGAAGGCCTCTCCTCTGACACAACAGTCCTAGTTGCCCCTTGAACAGCTTGCTCCTCCGCAGGGGCATTAGTGTTGATACTAACGGGGTTTGCATTTGAATTTCTAGACTGACCAGTCAAAGCTTCGATCATTCCTTCCATGCTAGCCACTCTTTCTCGAATCGCAGCTAATCTCTCTGAGCTTGCCCTCTCAGATCTGTGAAGCCTGTTAAACTCCAGATGTTCCCAAAAGCTATCCCTTTCCCTCTCCCTCTCCCTCTCCCTCTCACCTTCTCTGATTCTAAGCAAAGCTCTTCTGCCGAGAAGGTGCCTCATCTGCAACCTCTCTCTGTCTCCAGCACCAGCACCGATCCCTGCACCTGCTCCGCCTCCAGCTCCTGCGCCTGCTCCTGCTCTCTGCAATTCAGCATTTCGTCTCAAATCGGAACTGCGTCTCTGCAATTGCACAAGCCTCAGTCGACTCAGAATCTGATCAGCCGCAGCTCCGAGCAAATTTTCCACACCCTCAGGGCCCTCCTGCCTGTTAGCATCTGCATCTCTATCCCCATCTACCCTAATGTCATTTGGCTGACCATCCTGTCTCCTGGTTAACCTAATTGCTTCCACAAACCTCCTGGAAATAGGCCTGCCGATCCTTTGCCTTAGGCTTTCTGTTCTGTGCGCGTGAGGACGGGGTGGAATCTGAATTTTCTCTCCATCTTCTCCGATGTTGCTCTCCCCACACTGAGCTTCACTATTGCCCCGCCCATAAATTGGAGTGATATTGCTGTCGGCCACCTCGCCCTTACATACAGGGCATTCTTTCGAGACAGAATGAACGTGAAGCCACTGATAAAGGCAGGACCAACAGAACAAATGGCCACAGGATGTGACCACAGGATCCCTGGAGATGTCCAAGCAGATATTACATTCGAAATTCGAAGCACTATTATTGCTTTCATTACCTTGCTTGGCAACTTCGCCGACCGGCGGGCTGCTAGGATTTCCCTTTAGGAGTTCCCCATCATTGTCACTAGAGTTCCCATGATCGACAGCCCTCAAAATAATAAAAGGAGACATAGGCTCGCTTCTCATAGAAATCGGGCTTGCGTCCAGAACAGTCGGCCTGATACGCCTTACATGGCGCCTCCAGCGGCGCCTCCCCGACGATCTGTAACTTTGAATTTCCGGGTGCCTAAACAACCCGTGCAACGCCTCTTCCTCTTCCTCCTCCACATTCATACCCCCTCCTCCTCTCCCTCTGCCGTGGTCGCCAACAGAATCCTGCGGATGATCAGGCAAAATATCCAACTCCAACCCCGGGTGCCGCCGGCACAAGCGCCTTGGAAAGATATCCTCGCCGATCAATATTCCGTCACTGGAGGAGTCAGCCGCAGCTCCCAACCCTAGCGCTAACCCCAAGTGAGGTGGCGAAAGCGGGGGCATCGACGGCGGGCTCAGATTCAAATTCAGATCCATATTGCCATCATCTGCCATTACAAATGAAAACACAGCACAACACAGAAGCAATGAGAATAATAAAAACCCTAATGCCGTCTCCCCATTTCAAGCCCAGCCATTTCCGACCGCTTAACCTTCATATCAACAAAGACAGACAGAAATGGAGGTTGCAGTGCGCAAATCTCATGTCTCTCCCCCTCGCTGACCTTCTCCCAAATAATTCGCATTTGCCAGGTTGGTTTTGTAAGCAAGCTCCGGCCGCCCCCGCTGACCATTCATAAACATGTGGGTGTGGGAAGAATCATCTCACCTGCCACCAATAACAAGCATTGCAATTTACAATACAGCTTAAATAGTGTGAATTAGAAGCATCCACATGCCTAATCCATTTTTATATTAAGAATCTACTAGGGAGAGGTCGTATGAGACTATTGATAAATCGGGCCTCCATTTTTATTAGATTTTTATTGGTTGTTTCTCCGGTGGGGCTAGAGATTTCTCTATAAATTTAGGGTTTTTTTTATATAAGATATTTATAATTGATTGCTAAAAATTTATCGGACCTCTAACTTCTTAAAAGTTTGTAATTTTAGTTTGAATTGTTACTAAGAAAATTATGGGACTACCAACTTCTTAAAAATTAATATTTTTTATTACAATAAAAGCTATAGAATCATGTGATTGTCAAACTTCCTAAAAATTCTCAACAACATCTACTAATAAATTTTAGGTAGTCCCTTTCATAAGACCATAATCTTAAAGTATGCAATTAGAAACGTCCTCCCTTTTTAAATTTTAACCATAAAGAGGTCTCATGATATCCATAAAAAAACAACACACCATCTGTAAATATTCTAATTAAATTAATTAAATCATTGTAGATAAATTATAATATATGCAAGAGATGTTAATTTAAATTATGAAAAGCTATTTTTTATTATATTTTGAAAATATTTATTTATTTATTGTATATATAGTTACTTTATTTTTATAATATAATTGTTTTACTTTTAATTTTATTTTTGGAAATGCCACGATTCATTATTTTAGTAGTTATAATTTTTAAAAATCATTTATTTACATGTTATATATATTATAGGGATATGTTGTCAGAGGGAGCAACTCTCAAGTTTGTAGTTACTGAGATGATAGGACCATTGATGCATCGGTGCTTTATGCCGCTTTCCAGCCTTGGAGAAACTAGTTTTGACAGAGTTCTTTTCCAGGAGTTTGATTAGTTCTCATATATTGCTATTCTTGATGATTCCTTTTAGCTTCCCTTTAAATTCAAAGTGCCTTCATTGTGTTGGCTAGAGCTTCTAGTCTTGCTTACAAATTGTAGGTGCGTTGTTTCTCTCGGGAGAAAGGTGGGTGAACGCATGAGGAGAAAGCGAGCTAGAGAAGAGGCCAGAGAAAGAAGGGGGAAAATTCCATCCAAAGGGTGAAGTTTAAAGAAAAAATAGGTTTGAATGCCTAGAGACTTGAAGGAAATAAAGAAAGCCAAAGACCTTTTTGAGCAATTTTACTTGCCCGAGGATACGATTTTTGTGAAAAAGGGGGAAGGATGCAAGTGAAAGCATAAGGGTAATGAAGGTTGCAGAGATTTGCGCTGGCCACTAAGGCTCGAGAAGGACAGAATTGCGTTACAATCACATTCTGACTTCTCAACTTCAGGTGTCTGGCTTTTCTGGATATTGGCTTAGGTAGGCCTAGGTTCCCCCTTTGAAGCCTCACGTTCTAATATTCTTTTAAGCTTTGGCCACATGTCAACCCTGTCCTTTATTAACTCCACCTTGTTTTGTTGAATTGCTACTTTGGACAAATAGTCTGTTGCAGTGTTAGCTTCTTTATATACATGAGAGAGTGAGAAATCTTCCATTTTCTCTAGGTACATGTGAATCCTATCTATCCATATTGAGAATTTCCAACTTGGTGCTTGATGCTTTGCCACTACATTAATAACAATTAAAGAGTCTACTTCTATGTCAACTCTTTTAATGTTATTTTCAAGGCATACCTTAATGCCAGCATGAAGGGCAGCAAATTATGCTTCATTATTTGTACCTATAGGAAGTTTGATTGCTCTTGCATACACCACTAACCCTTCCCCACTCTGGATAATGAAGCATGCCCCCGATTTACATGGGTTGGCACATGCTGCTCCATCGAAGTTAAGTTTAAACTTGCCCATGGATGGTGGCTTCCATTTAGCATTTTCTCTTTTTGACTTTGGTTTAACAGTCTATCCTTTTGGGATTATTAGATGGGGCCAGCTCTCCGTCATCTTGTTGTCCCATGAGGAAAAGAACTTACATTTTCTTTGAGCCACCTTTGTGTTCAAATGTTCAGATATTCCAATTTCTATTTTGTTCAATAATGCTCTTGAGGATGATTCTTTGCCATTGAATATTCTCTCATTTCTTTCTTTCCAGAGTTGACATACTATTTGGGAGGGTGTTTCTTGCCATAGTCCTTCCCACATGGCACCTTTGCTCAATCTTGGCCAAGAATCAAAGACACTCTTCAAATCATTTGGTAACAGTCCATACCATTCTAGCTTTTGACAAAAGAGTGACCAACATTCCTGAGCCCATTTGCATTGCAGCAAGAGATGGTTTGTTGTTTCTTCTACTTATTTGCAGAGTACACATCTTTGGGGGCCTATTATCCCATTTTTTTGTAATTTGTCACCAGTAAGAATTCTTTCATGTAATGTTGTCCAGGAGAAAGCTCCTGCCTTAGGGAGCACATTCCTTCCCCAACAAAGATCTTTTGGCCATGTACCTAATGTTTGATTTGATTTTTCTATTACATAGCCAAGCCTAACTGAGTAAGAACCTGATTTGGCTACACTTCAAATTATTTCATCATTTCCTTTAGTTAGTAGCACCTTTCGATTTTCCAATTCCTTTGTTAGAGTGTCCCTACATGTTGGCTCTATGAAGTCAAATTCTTTCCATATGAGTTGTGGTACACCATCCGTTATTTTGATAGTAAAGTAAACTCTTACTTTGTCTCCATAAGTATCTAAGGTGATTTGAATAGCCTCAGCCAACTCAAGAATAGAATCAAGTAAAGGATATTCGTTCCATGAGTCATGCCAAAAGGAAGCAGTCTCTCCATTTCTGATCTTCCATGTTATGTGATTTTTTAGGATGTTTCGACATTTAATCATGAAATTCCATATCGTCGATCCTCTTGCTGGATTGGCTATAGTTAGAATTATGTTTGGGTCTCTTGTGTCCATATACTTTGCCTACAAGAGTTTGCTCCATAGGGAATTCGATTGTTGGTACATTTTCCATATTAGTTTTGCGCCCAACGTTAAGTTTCGAACCTGCAGATCATGCACATTGGCTCCACCATTTGATCTATTACTTGTTACTTTGTCCCAACTTATTAGCGATATTCGATTTTTATCGTTAGCTCCTTCCCACATAAATTTTATTTGTTGTGTTTTAAGATTCTGACCTACTCTCCTTGGCAATTCCATGCAGGAGAGGGTATAAGTTGGTATGGCTGATATGACTGACTGCAGCATTGTGATCCTACCTAATAAGGTTAACCAACATCCTTTCCAACTTTCTATTCTTCTTTAGCATTTCTCAACCGTTTCCTTCCAATGTTCACCTTTGATCGCCCCAATAAAGAAGGAGATACCCAAGTAGAATTTTTCAGTTTTGAAGCCTAGAATATTTGATATTCTCCTTTGCATTCCTTTTGGTGTATTAAAGAAGAATAGGCTTGATTTTTCATAATTTATTTTTTGGCCCGACTCTTCTGAATAGTCCATAAGTGTGTCCTTGATGGCATGTGTTTCCTTGATTGTCGTGTTACCATACATTAATGTGTCATCTGTGAATAGTTGATGAGTGACGGTTGGTAGGGTGTTTACTATTTTAACTCCTTCCCACAATGATGATGCAACCTTTCTTTGAATTTCCATGCTCAATGCTTCAGCTAGAATCACAAATAGGAAAGGAGACAAGGGATCTCCTTGTCGCAGTCCTTTGCCACTTGGGAAGAAACCACTAGGAGTGTCATTCACTATCACTGAGAAATGAACGGTGGATATGCAATTGAAAATCCAATCTATCCACTTCTTTTTGAATCCGAATTTCTGCATTATTTTTAGTAGAAATCTCCATTGGACCATATTCATATGCCTTGCACACATCTAATTTTAGAATCATACTCTTTAAATTTGATTTCTTGATGGAGTGCATTACCTCATGTGCTATTATTATACCATATGTTATATTTCTTTCGGGAATGAAACCGCTTTGCTCTTGGGATATCAGCTTTGGTAGGAGTGTTTTTAGCCTATTGGCCATAACCTTAGAGATTATTTTATAAGCTACGTTGCATAGAGATATGGGACGATAATCAAAAAAATTAGAGCACTCCTCTTTTTTGGGGATAAGAACAATGTTTGTGTTGTTAATGTCCTTCAGGATAGTTGATTTCTTTCTTGATTCTTCTACTAAATGCCAAATCTCATTCCCCATGAAATCCCAACATGTTTGATAAAGTATTGTTGAGAAGCCATCGGGGCTTGGAGCTTTATCTGGATGCATCTCAAAGACTGCTTTTTTAACCTCCTCTAAAGTGGTTGGCCTTGTTAAGAAATCATTGTCATCTTTCATGATTATATTAGGTATTCCTTCCAGTATTTTACTATGTTTGGCATTTTCTTCTCCTTCACAGCTTAATAGTTTCTAAAAATGCTCTGCACCTAGCCTTTGGATTTTTGTTGCGTCTGTTGTGGTTGATCCATCTTCTTTCTTGATCTGCATGATTCTATTCGATCTCTGTTTTACTTTGGTTGTATTGTGAAAAAAAATTGTATTTTGATCTCCTTCTGCCAGCCACATCTCTCTTGATTTGGGTCTCCAATATATTTCTTCCCTGGCTAGAATTTCTTGGTATTCTACCTGGAGCTTTTTCTCTTCTATATATTTTGTTTGAGACATTCCTTCATTTATTACAATCTCATGTATTGCAACTGTAGACATGAAAAATTGACTGACACACTTGATCCTAACTACTAACATCGTTTCATCCCGAATCACCTTCTCAGCTTGTCATCACTTTTCATCCCTTAATTAAATAAATCATTATTTATCTGATTAAGTCATTTTTCCTTGTTGATTAAATTAATTAATTTAATTTAATTAACCCTAAGTCTCTATTTATTTAAATAATTCATTTTATTTAAAATTAAATCTCTAAAAGTCCTCCTATTAAATTGAATAAATTAAAACCTTATTTAATTTAATCTAACATCATCCCCTTTAGTTAAATAAATCAAATCATTTATTTAATTAAATCTTTCTTCTCATTTTTTGATTTAAATCAACTCATAAATCTAAGTCAAAATGGTCACATCCCCTAATCTCTCATTAAATTAATTAACCTTTGATTAATTTAATTCTAATCCATGTCACATCCTCTAGAGAATGCAACTTGCACAATAAATCATTTATTTTGATTTATTAAATCCCCTATTTTCTCTCAACATGGTATAAAAGGGGAATATTCCTCCAAATTTGAAAATCCCTCCAAGTGGATTTGTACATCCAACAAGGCATTCACTCTCATCTTACATGTCCTTGTGCATCGAGCCAAGTGGCATTTAAGTCATTTTTCTTCCCTCTTCAACAAATCATTTCACAAATTTGAAATCCACCTAATAACATTTATTGGCTCATTCATCAAAATGTGCACAACCTTCCTCCATTCACATCTTGACAAGTGGCACTTGGCCATTGGATGTTGAATGATCCCACATTCATCCATTTTTCCTCTTCTCTTCTCAATCAAATCTATAAATAAGAGGCTTTTCTTCTCATTCTTCATCCACAATTTGAGAGCAAAGTTATTATCTTCACATTGAGAGCAACTTCATCCATTTTCTTGAGCATTTTCCATCACCATAACTAGGTTATTGCATGTTTTATCAAGAAATAATCTTGTTCTTCATCAACAAAGTGGATCAATCTCCATCAAATCATCAAGCTTACAAAGGATTTGGGAAAGGGCCAATTTCTACACATAATTGGCACCAATTCCCCCATGGGATTAAGTGTTTGCATTGCTTGAATAGAATTTGATTTAGTTTATTGTTTTTTTCTTCATTTCATTTCTATCTTTGAGCATTGTAGATGAATTTCATGGGGAATCCTTGTTCTTACTTGTGTTTGAATCTAATTATGTGTTTGTTTGCTATGTTTGTGTAGGTATAGGATCGGGGTTCACAACAACTATTTTTGCTTCAATCCTTTCTTTTTCCAAAAAAATATTACCAAAGACTTCTTTGTTCCATATTTTTAATCTTTCTTTCAATCTTTTGAGCTTCTTGTCGAATATGTACATTTTTGTACCACCTTCTCTGTGATGGGTTCTTCCCACCATAGTTTCAGATTCATAATTAAATCTGGATGTCTCATCCACATTTTCTCAGACCTAAATTGTGCTTTTGGGCGTACTGCATCCTCCATTATATCCAATTCGATCGGAAAGTGATCTATAATGGGAGTTGGGCAGATGAGTGAGGATGGAAGATTTGGCCACCTTGTCCATGTCTCATTTAGAATAAATCGGTCTAACCTCTCAGCTATGTTGGTGAACCCATTTATGCAATTATTCCAAGTGTAAGAACCATTTGGGGGAATGCAATCCATTAGTCCATTTTTCTCAACAAAAGAGGAGAAATCCTTTTGTGATTGGGATATTCTTCCTATTCCACCTAGCTTCTCCCTAATGTCAAGAATTGCATTATAATCGCCTCCCAAAACACATTTTTCTTGATTACTTGCTAGTTGATTGCTTAGTTCTGTCCAAACCTTTCATTTGTCTTGTCTTCACTGGGCCATAGATGAACAATGTGAATTCCATATTTGACCTTGTGCTCCTTGTTGTTGCCATTTTCCAATTCATGGAAGAGTTTTTTATGTTGATGGAGACCCTATTTGTCTGCCACATAATTCCCAGGCCACCTGACGTGCCCATGGCTTCTACAAAGATACCACTCCACCCCCTGTAATGTTTTATGAAAGTCTTTGCTTCTTTGGTAGATAACTTTGTTTCCTGCAATAGTACCAATTCTCTTCTTCCTATTTCTAATTGGCGCTTCACCATGCGCCTCTTGTCAAGGGCATTTAGACCCTTGACATTCCATGTAAGAATCTTCATTGCTCTCCAAGGGAGGGTTTTCCTCCCTTGGATGCAAATTTTAACATAAAGGTTTTAATAGATGTTTGATCTTGTCTTAGAGCATCTTTTTCCCTTTTTTGTTTTCCTGACTTCTTGCCTCTTCTTCTCTTGATTGAGTTGTTAAGGATGAAATTGGTTGTCGTTTATGTTATCTGCATTTGTTCCAATGTTTCAATGATATCCAGAGGGTCTTCCTAGTTTGACTACTCTTCTTCCTCAATCTCTTCATCTGATGAGCTTTGATTTGCTTGAAACTCTTCCCCCTTATCAGCCTTTTCCTGATTTCTAATATCTTTGTGTTCAATCCCTCTTATTTCCTTTAGTGTAGCTATTTCCTCTATCTCTTTCTTATTGGAGTTATTTTCTTCCCCATTCTGATTTTTATTATTCATCAGATGGGGCGAATGGAGATCATCATATTGTGCTTGGATTAATTTCTCCTTTACTTTCATTACTGGCTGAGAATGAAATTTTTCTCCTTCTACCTAGTTCACTTCTGCACTTATCACTCCTTCCTTCAGGATTGCTTCTTCCCTTATATCCTGCAGGACAAGACCTGTGGTTTCCTAAGTTTGTGTTTCCTTGGGTGCCTGCTTTTCACCCCATTTTATTTATGATGTTCCACAATGAATATTTTTTTCCTTTTTTGCTACATTTCCTTCATTTGCTTGGTTACCATCTGCTCTGATTGCCACTTCCTTCATTGTTGCCTCCTTCCTTGTGGCTTGTGAGTTTCTTTCCTAGTTTTCTTTCAAATTTATTCCTCTGCATTCATTTGTTATTTCGTAAAGGTAGCATGTTGCATCAAGAGCATTTGCATCCTTATCTATTTCTATATTCTTGATCCAGTTTTTGTCCTGCCGTTGAGATACTTTTATTCCTATTTTTCCCCTTTGACCTTTAAATCTTTCTTTTTGACTGGTGTTTCCTTTATCTGAGTTCTACCTTATCTCATTCTTGTAACTGACACCTTCATATTGATTCTTGCTTTGCCCATTATTTTTCCTTAGGTTTGTCTCATCCCTCCAGTCTAGTGTTCCCATGGCCTTTTTGTGCTTTGACCCTTTGTTTCGCTGGTATTCCACTTTCTTTGGATCTATCTTTTTGCCTTTTTTCTACCAATTCCTTTTCTTTCCAATACTATCGACTGCCTCCATTCCCCTAATTCTATGGCAATTTCTATTTCTTGGTAAGTTATTGTCTTTGGCTACATCAAAATGCAGACCCTAGCATAAAAACCATTCTCTCCTCTCGTTGTTTCCTCATCCATTCTGACAAAATCCCCTAACTCATTGCCTAGGGATTTCAGACATTCTCTGTTCCAATATTTTGTGGGTAATTTATACAAACGTACCCAAGTAAGCCCAACCTTGATTTCTTCCTTCAACGGGTTGAAGTTTGGTCTCCAGTTAATCAAATACCAACCTTCCCCATACATCTCGTAGACTTTCCTTGACATAATATCTGCTTTCCTCGCTTCACTGGGGTAGATGATAAGAAAAAAACCTTTTGGTAGAGGGGTTACTTTCATACCCTCTCCCTAATTATTCTTGCACCATTTCTCTACTCTTGCCCTCTTCGACCATTTCCCCACTTTCTTTATGAAGAAAGCCCTCTTTTTTAGATACTCGACTGAGTCACAGAGTGCCGAAGAGTTAATTGTGATTCTTTTGCATCTTTCTTGTCTGTGAATTCCTATCGGAATCACATTTTCTCCAGTCGCAACCCCTGGGTTTTCCTTCTGCCTTCGCACTTTCCTCTCGAGTTGCCTGTAACTTTGTTTCCATCCTTTTGTCCACTCTTTTCCTGCTTCGAATTGCCAAACTTCTTTCTTGCCTCTATTTGGTGTCCATGGTGGTTTTCCTTCACTATTATTCACTTTCTTTTTAACCTGCTCTACTTTATTACAAATGTTAAACATTTTCCTGTATTGATTGTAATAACTTTGCCTGTTCTGCTTTTATTTAAACTTTACCTGCAGCTTCTCCCAAATTGCACCTACAAATGTTAGTATATGAAAATAGAAACTTACCTGTTCCTGCAAAAATAGAAACACCATTAGTAAAATTGAAAATTACTAGGTTAGGTTTTATCTGCAGGTGCCTTCTTTGCCGAGCTTTAGTATTCACTTTAAAATCGCACTTGCCGCCAAAATATTCACAGTTTGGTAGAATTCGCAGGTTCGATGATAAAGTTTGTAAGCTGATCATTGATCCAATTAATCGCACATCCTCCTAATCCGTGAATTTGATTCATAGTTTTGAAATTCACAAGTTTGTAATTCACAGTTTGAAATTCGCTAATCAATCTTCGCTAGCCGCAATTGGCATATGAGTTTTTCTATAGTAGTATTCAAAACTATATTTTTTTATTTTTTTTAAATATTATTTTTAAAAAAATTTATTAAAAATAAAAAAATTATAAAATCATTTTTCTAAAAGGAATTCATTTTTTTTTTAAATGTTGTTAAATTTTAATTATGAAATAATAGACTAATATTAAAATTTTATTTTAATTTTATTTTTAATTAATTATTTAATCTTTAAATAAAATATATATTTATACATTTAACTAAAAAATATAGTTTAATTTCACATTTTTATTTGTGTTTGTTCTTTAAATTTTCTTTATTATATTTATTATTTGATATTAATATTTTGTTGTGTAAATGGCAAATCAAATTTAAGATAAATAAATGTACTTTAAAAAATAAATTGTTAACACATTTATACTATTAAACTCCACCCCAATGTCTCTCAGTATTAGTAATTTAACTTAAGATGTCCAAATAATAAGAATATAATCAAAGAAGAAGAAAAAATATCTAGCAAAACAAATCGAGAAAACTTGCATTTGTGACACTTTAGTGGAGTTACTAGATGTGAGCCAAATGAATAATCAATGAATTAGCTCATAGAGCACACAAATGGAAAGTGAAAGGAAGACAAGGAGATCAAACATGATGAAAAATGAATTGGAATTGCATAAATGAACAAATTATAATGGACCACCGCTATGTGAAACCTAAAAAATTATGCCACCCAATCCCTGAGAAATATATACAAAGACTTTATGTGGTATAATTGTTTCAATCTAAGCTCTATCCAAAGCCCTCTAGAACTAGTTTATCAATTCTCTAACTCAAAATTTGATCAAGTGGCTCCAAATTGAAATCTCAATATGTCGACTTCTTCTTTAAGGATTGAACTCCTTTAAATGAGTATGCATCTTAATAAATATCACAAATGCCAATTCTTATATGAGTTAATATGGGGAATTCATGCAAGTCACCACCATAAATGTGCACCCATGAGGAAATTCAATCAATATGGACGTCGCCTTTGTGTGTATGTTATAAATATTTTTAGGGAATTCCAACAATGTATAATTCTGTGGGGTCATTTGCCAACTAGGGATCTAAACCCAATGCTCTTTGGTAACCCTTTAAGAGACCTCAAAAACAAAGCATTATAGGCCAAGGTAAGTTAGTTCAACAAATGAAGGAAAATAAGTCATATATGGTAACCCTTTAAAAATATTTTTAGTGAATTCCATAATTTTGTGGGGTCATTTGCCAACTAGGGATCTAAACCCAATGATCTTTGGTAACCCTTTAAGAGACCTCAAAAACAAAGCATTACAGGCCAAGGTAAGTTAGTTCGACAAATGAAGGAAAATAAGTCATATATGGTAACCCTTTAAAAATATTTTTAGTGAATTCCAACAAAGTACAATTTCATGGGGTCATTTGCCAACTAGGGATCTAAATCCAATGATCTTTGGTAACCCTTTAAGAGACCTCGAAAGCAAATCATGACAGGTCAAGGTAAGTTTGTTCGACAAATGAAAGAAAAGAAGTCATATATGGTTTTTTTAACATAGTCAAGGTTAATTAAGTACATTTTATGAGTACTTTATACCATGCAACCAACAAATTCAACCTTAGACCTATAATTAGATCAAAGCAACTCAAAATCCTCATGAGGTGAGATAAAAGTAATCATGGGAGGTGTTTTTAGGAATTATTCATCTCTAGGATCTCAAGGCAGAAGGAGAGTGTGTTGGGAAAAGGCGTGTTGTACACCTTGCACAAGGAAAAAATATTTTAATTATATTTATTTCTAGTGTATCTTTGGAGATGTGTTTAGCCACATTAAAATTTATTTGAGTCCACTTGTAAAGTTGTACTGTAATGCACACTAAAAAATATTTAATATTGAGAAAATTTAGTACCAAAAAAATAAATGATGGGGAAATGGTATTATGGACATGGCTTGTGTAATACCACTTGGTGGTTTTGTACAAGCTTATTTCTATAAAAGCAAGCACATGAGTAGTTATCAAAGTTGCCTAGTGGGCTATCACAACCTTTGGATTGCTAGCTAAGGTTGATTGATATCTTCTATTATTACATATGTGAAGTATGGGATGGAATGTTAGGAATTGCATGCATAAGATATCAATTAAATGTAGATAAAGATTAAACAGAGGAATGAAAAATACATAGAAATAATAACAACGAGAGACAATTTTAACGTGGTTCACCCAAACTCGGGCTACATCCACCAACAGAGAGTCCAATTATTATTATCCAACAAATCAAACCGATTACAACCAGCAGTCCTTGCAACTCAATACCACTACAAATGCTACAATATAATATCAACGAAAACCCTAACCCTTAGTCGTTTTATCAAGACTTAAGTTGGTTACAAAATAGGGTTTTTTTTAATGTTAGCCAATAGAAAAAATAACTCCTTGAGCCTTTATAAAATAATAAAATTTGTTTGAGGTTTCGGGGGCGTTGCCCCTGGACCCCAAGCCCTTGGGGGGAGATGTCAAGGGTGCTGCCCCTGGACCCCGTAAGGGGCGCTGCCCCCAAATCCCTGTTAAATAATTTGGGGGGAAACCGTGTCGATAAAAGGGGAAAATTTAACCTCTGAGTCTGATTAGGCTCCATATAACAACAATCTCCCACTTGGAGATTGATCAGACTCCACACCATATTATCTCCCACTCGGAGACTGATCATAACGCTGCTGACCCTGTAGCTCCCACTAGAAATAAGCACCTTGGACCTTGTTGTTCTGATTTTATTGTTTTCAGTCTTGAAGACCAACCAAAGTTGAAGAGGAGCTCAACTTCTCCCTTGTCAATGCCTTTGTAAACATATCCGCTAGATTGTCATCTGTATGTATCTTTTCCAACCTTAACTGTCCATCATCCAACACTTACTAGATGAAATGATACCTCAACCGTATGTGTTTGGTCTTTGAATGTAAGGTAGAATTCTTTGCAAGATGTATGGCACTCTAGCTGTTCGTAAATAAATAATTGTTGACCCGTTGTTTGCCCAATTCTTCCATGAAATATTGCAGCCATATCATCTCCTTGATTGCCTCTGTTGCAAACACATACTCTACCTCTGTGGTGGATAAAGCAACCACCTTTTGCAACCATGAGATCCAACTCATTGTTGTCCCACCTACAATAAAGACATAACCTGTAGTACTTCGTTGGTATCAATATCCGCTACCAAATCTGAGTCTACATAACCTGCTAAATCAGTATTAAAGCCCCCAAAACATTATTGGATGTACCTCTCAAATACCTGAGAACCCATTATACTACATTCCAATGCTCCAATCTGGGATTACTCATATACCTGCTTACGACTCCTACAACATGTGCAATATCTGGTCTCATGCATACCATGGCATACATTAAACTTCCTACAGCTGAAGCATATGGTACCTTGGAAATTTTTTATTCCTCCTCTTGTGTCTTTGGACACATCTCCTTAGTCAATTTTATATGACTAGGCAAAGGCGTGTTGACAGCTTTTGCATTCTCCATAAGGAATCTTTGCAACATCTTTTCAACATAACTAGCTTGAGATGGATTCAATTTTTTGTTCTTCCTATCTCTACAAATTCTCATACCAAGGATTTATTTTTTTGCCCCCAAATCCTTCATAACAAATGATTTTGCTAACTGTTGTTTTAACTCATGTGATCCATGTTAGACCCCGCTACAAGCATGTCATCAATATATAAACATAAAATAAAGTAGTTGTCATTATCCAACCTCTTAAAATAAACACAATGGTCAAAATTACACCTATTGTAACCTTGCTCAGCCATAAAACTATCAAATTTCAAGTACCATTACTGAGGGGCTTGTTTCAAGCCATATAAACTCTCTTCAATCTACACATAAATTTATCCTTACCTTTGACCTCAAATACTTGGGGTTGCTCCATATATATATATCTCCTCCTCCAAATCACCATGGAGAAAGGCAATTTTCACATCTAACTATTCCAAATGCAAATCGTCAATAGCCACAATACTTAAAATAGTACGAATAGAAGTCATCTTAACAACCAGAGAAAAAATCTCAGCAAAATCAATGCCCTTTTTTTGTGAAAATCCTTTTACAACTAACCTAGCTTTAAATCTATTCTTACCTCCTTCTTCCTCTTTCAGCATATAAACCCATTTGTTTGGTAATCCCTTTTTACCTGCAGGCAACTTACATAATTCGCAAGTCCAATTTTTTAGCAAGGAGTCAATTTCTTCCTTCATTGCAAGCTCCCACTGAACCTTTGTATCCACCTGCATAGCTTCATCATACCCTTTTGGTTCACCATATGTTAACAAAATAGAATACAAAGAGGGAGAAAACCTTTCAGGAGGTCTACTTAGCTTTGTTGATTGTCTAACATGCATTGAAGTTTGTGGTATTTCTTATTGTTGTTGCGGACCATGAGGAACCATTGGAACATCATTTTTTGGAGTATCATCCAGCATTGCATAATTATTTTATTTTTTCTCATGCTACTACAACTGATCTTTGTACAACACTTTCTCATTGAATAACATCCTTGCTTCTCACAATTTTTTAATTTTCAAAATCCCAAAGCCTATAACCAAATTCATCAATTCCATATCCAAAAAATATACATTTCTTTGATTTTACATCAAGCTTGGTTCTATTTTCAGAATCTACATGTGCAAATGCTTCACAATCGAAGGTTTTGAGAAAAGAATAACTCACCTTCTTACCTATCCATGCATCCTTTGGAATACCACAACCCAAAGGATTAGAGGGACCTCTATTAATCAAATATAAAATAGTATTGACAACCTCTACCCACATGTTTAAAGGCATCCCAACATGTAATCTCATGCTCCTTGCACGCTCCATTATTTTCTTATTCATATGCTCAACCACTCCATTTTCTTGTGGGGTCACTGGAACCGTTTTCTACCTACAAATTCCATTAAAGGAATAATAATCTTCAAATTCTTTGCTACAATACTCACCACCATTATTAGATCTAAGACATTTTAATCTTTTACCCGTCTCATTCTCAACCAAGCTTCTCCATTTCTTAAATGTTTCAAATACATCAGATTTTTTTCTAAGGAAATAAATCTAAACCTTCCTAGATGCATCATTTATGAATGTAACATAATACTGAGAGCCATCGAGAGAAGATACCCGAGTTGGTCCCCATACATCTATATGCACAAGCTCCAACTTTTCATCTTTCTTTTTCTTCCCATCCTTGAGAAAACTAACTCTCTTTTGTTTTCCATACACACAACTTTCACAGAAATCCATATTAATACATTTTAGACTTGGTAAAACTTTCTTAGAATGAAGTACCTTCATACATTTTTCACTCATATGCCCAAGTCAGTTATGCCACAGTGTTGTCTCAAAACCTGTAGCAACTGTTTCAGTCTCTTCTTGCGAACCTGCAACAACTGTTCCTAAACCCGTTTGTTTTTCTCTGCAACAACTAAAGTAGAAGGAACAGTATGAATTACACAAAGATATAAGGTGCCTACTTTCACACCTTTTTCTACTATTAAGGCACCTCTTGAAACCTTCCAATTTTTATCACTGAAAGTAACTATGCAACCTTCATCAGCTAGTTGCCCTACTAAAATTAAATTCCTACTCAGCCTTGGAATGTGCCTTACCTCTAGTAGTAGCCAATGATTCCCATTCTGCAACTTAATCTTAATTCTTCCCTTTCCAACAATCTAACAGGGTTCATTATCTCCCAAATAAGCCAGCCCAAAATCTGTAGAAACCCCTTGTTTCCCTTGTTTCTCGAATCTGACTGGAAATCGCAGCAAGCTGTAAAGAGGCTAGATCTGGTATGGCTGCAATCAAAACACCTTTCTCCCTCCGTCTGGTGATCCACAATGATGCCAGGAACATAGGCGCCCAAGCTAGCAGTGGCAGACTGGTCCAGAAGTAGGCGATTTGCTTCAAAGAGAAAATACGCCCCTTTTAATGATGGTACGACCTGGTACAGGTGGTACGACTGTGTACAACAGCAATAAATAAAAATGTACGGCCCTTTGAAGAATCTCCAGCTATCTCTAAAATGTGCGCCTTGGTGGAAGAAACTTCTCTGGATAAATTCTTAACTCAAACCCTGAAGGTAAATGATCTCTGAGTGCTCTGTAATTTCTTCTGAATGAAGAAATTCCTTTGCCTGGCAATAAATCGGATGATATCTCACATCCTTTGAACTGCTTTCACTGGAGATGGTTCGTTCCCCAATGCTCTGAGACTGAAACCCTTGGCTTCCGTGCTCTAGACGAAGACTTATCAATTTTCAATAATCAATGACATAATGGGCTCCAATTCCAATGCAAAACCTTATACTCATGAAAAGTGCGAATTCCTTAAAGATAGGGAATCATTAAAAATTCGACTTCTCAATTTAATTCTTTTTCAATAGTCTTCGAATGCAATTTTTGATTATAAAATATAATCGTCAAATGGCCCCTTCTATGATGGGCGACCCCTCAGCCAAAATCACTTAAGTTATAATATAATAATATTATAACTTTATATTATATGCTCCAATTAATTAATATTTAATTATTTCAATTAAATATTAATATCTCTCTAAATATTCACCCGATGCACGAGCCGTCTGAAGCTGTCGACTAAGGAAGTGATTCTGCACGTAATCAATCCATACTGCTAAAAATAGCAGGGGTCCCATGCTGAGTGTCAGATATTGCTAAAAATAGCAACTCAGGCTAGAAGTGTCCGAATGAGCCCAAACGAAAGCCAACTGATCAAATACTGACAACTAAAGCCAAGCCAAGCTCCATCATGACCCTCTATCCATCCCATCAACCTACGAGGGTCGCATAATAGGCTAATCCTATGCTCTGAGAGATGTCAACTAGAAGGGGACATGACAGTCCGCCCCTCCTGAAATTGCTTGTCCTCAAGCAATCTCAACTCAGGATGCTGCAGAATATCCTCACTCTCCCATGTAGCATCCTCAACAGGAAAATCTCTCCATTTCACTAGATATTCCTTGATAGTCCCCCTACACAACTGTCTCTCTTTATACTCCAGGATAGACTCAGGTACTAAAACCAACTTTCCCTCATCATCTAAGGGAGTTAGAACTGCAGAAGGTACCACACGGTGACCTAACACCTTCTTGAGACGTGACACGTGAAAAACATTGTGTACCTTGCTCTCTACCGGAAGCTCAAGCTCATAAGCCACCTCTCCAACACGCCTCAGGATCCTGAAAGGACCGTAATACCGTGGCTTAAGCTTCTCTGACCCACTCTTCCTCAGAGTAGACTGACGGTAGGGCTGCATCATAAGATAAACCATGTCACCCACCTCAAAATGCCTCTCCGTCCTCTTCTGATATGCATACTGCTTTTGCTGATTTTGTGCCTTGGCAATATTCTCCTTGAGAGCCCTCATAGTATCCTGACTCTCCTGCAACAAGTCTCCAACACTCGGCACTCTACTGTCACTTAGCAAATCCTGAAAACTTGGCGCCTCATAACCGTACAACGCCATGAAAGGTGACATCTGAATGGTCATATGGAATGTCGTGTTGTAACAATACTCACACAAATGAATCCATTTGACCGATGCCTTCTACTGCCCTGCAATATAATTCCTGAGGTACCCTTCCACCCACTTATTCACTATCTCCGTCTTCCCATCAGTCTACGGATGGTAACTGGTGCTCGGAGTAAGCTCGGTCCCACAGAGTCTGAACACCTCCTGCTAGAAGTGACTCAAGAACCGACTATCCCTGTCGCTCACGATGCTCCAAGGTAATCCATGTAGTTTGAATACCTCACGAAAGAAGACCTCTGCTACTTGTGTAGCTGTGTAGGTAGTGGTAATCAGAAAGAAGTGGGCATACTTCGTTAGCCGATCCATAACTACATATATGCAATCTCGCCTTTGGGCTTTAGGCAAGCCCGTAATGAAGTCCATCGACAGGCATTCCCACTTCCTGTCAGGAATCGGAAGTGGCTACAATAAACCTACCAGGTACGTGTTCTCCTGCTTGTTCTGCTGAAAAACAGGGCACTCACGCACATACTGAAGAACCTCTGCCTTAAGTCCTTTCCATGTGAATCTCTCCCAGATCTGTCTGTAGGTTTTGAAATACCCGGGATGTCCTGTGGTAGGTACATCATGAAAGGCTCACAATATAATGTTCTTCACCTCTGAACCTGGGACCAAGTAAATCCTATTCTTGTAAATGATCAAGTCATTTACAAGCGTGTATCTAGTATCAATTGTCGATCCCTCAACGATGCTGGATGCCCATGTATCCTTGGCATACTCTGCCACAATCATATGCCTCCAATCCTCTGAAATGTGAACCATAGAGCTCAAATGAGGCCTGCGTGAAAGAGCATCAACTACTACATTCTGTGTACCTTTGATATACGAGATATCAAAGTCATAGGCCTGCAATTTACTAACCCACTTTTGCTGGCGATCATTGAGATCTCGCTACCCTAGGAAGTGTCTCAAACTGTTGTGGTCAGTTTTGATGCAAAATTTGCTGCCAACAAGATATTGCCTAAATTTTGCTAAGGCATGCATTATAGCGAGCATCTCCTTGTCATAAATGTTGTAGAGTCTCTCTGGCCCTCTAAGCTTATGACTCTCATACACAATAGGGTGCTTGTCCTGCATAAGCACCGCACCATTGCCCTCACCTGATGCATCGCACTGAAGCTCGAAAGGCTTCGAAAAGTCAGGTAGTGCCAACACAGGGCATGTAGTCATCAACTCCTTAAATCTCATAAAACACTCCTGTGCCTCAGGAGTCCAAATAAATGCACCCTTCTTCAGTAAATCTGTCATAGGGGCTGCATGTCATGAATAACCATTCACGAATCTGCAATAGAACCCACACAAACCTAGAACCCTCTCAACTGTGTTAGGTTTGCCGATGTAAGCCAGTCAATAATAGCGCGGATCTTTTCAAGATCCATCTGTACTCCCTCTGCACTGATAATGTGACCTAAATATGACAATTTGATCATCCCCAAATCACATTTGGATTCCTTGGCGTACAAGGACTCCCTCTCCAGAATACTCAACACGGTCTCCAAGTGAGCCAAATGCTGCTGCCAAGTCCTGCTGTAAATAAGGATATCATCGAAGAAGACCAATACGAATCTCCTCAGCTGTGAATGAAAAACCCTGTTCATGGTGGACTGAAATGTAGCTGGCACGTTAGTGAGCCCAAATGGCATCACTACAAACTCGAAGTGGCCACAATGACAACGGAAGGCAGTCTTCTCGATGTCCTGCTCACGAACCCTGATCTGATGATACCCCGATCATAAGTCTATTTTAGTGAAGTAACATGCACCATGGAGCTCATCAATAAGCTCGTCTATACGAGGTATTGGATACCTATTTTTAATCATCCTCTTATTCAGGACTCTGTAGTCAATGCACATGCATAATGTTCCATCCTTCTTCTTAACCAAAACAACCGAAGAAGCGAATGGTGATTTGCTAGGTCGAATGTGACCCATAGCAAGTAACTCCTTTATTGTCTTTTGTATCTCATCCTTCAAACTCTTAGGATGCCTGTAAGGAGTTATCATAATGGGCTTAGCGCCCTCCTCGAGCTCTATGATGTGCTCAATGCCCCTGTCTGGAGATCTCCCTGGAGGAATATCACTGAATACCTTATCATGCTTGACTCTCAACTGCTGAATGTCTGGATGATACTCAGTCTTCTATTGTCCCTCCTGTATAGGTGCTAATGTGCACTCGGCAGCCCACTCTACCATGTCGTGACGCATGAGCCTCTCAATTCGACGAAAAGAAATTGTTTTGATGTTGCTGTCCCGAATTGCTTTTAGGATATGTGTCTTCCCGTCAACATCAAAACGGATCTCCATGTCCTTAAGACGAAGAGTGACTTCCTCAAGAGAATGAAGCCACTTCATGCCTAAGACCAAATCAATGTCTCCCATGTTAACTACGTAGTAATCAGCCTTGAACTCATAATTGTTCAAGCGTAAGGGGAGATCCTTAATCATGCACTCACATCTAAGACTGTATCCGTCGGCCACCTTAACTCTAATCCCTTCGAACTCCTCAGTGATGAGTCCGCGTTTCTCAACAAACCTAGCATCAATGAAATTGTGTGTAGCTCCTGTATCAAGAAGGGTAATGACCCTTTGTCCTACTAACACTCCACGAATCCTGAATGAGCCCTCCTGCTGAATGCTAGATAGGCGTGCCTCCTGTATCTGAAGCTCTGACTCTATCTCTGCCTTAGGCTCTGAAGCCTCTGGCTCTGACTCCTTAGAACTCTCCTGCTGTTCAAAATTCTCTGACTCCGAATCCTCATAATACGCCCACATCACTCGATTTTCCTTGCCCTTATGCCTCAAAGGACAATCATGATTGGCGTTATAGGGACCTTTGCAGTAGAAGCAAAGCTTCTTCCTGTGTAGATTGTTAAGGGCCTCACGATCCAAAGGTGGTGCTGCTGATTTACCCTTTGAATCGTTTTTAAAATCTGATTTTTCCTTTTTAAAATCAGACTTCTCTCTGTTTCTGTTAAAGCCCTTATTGTCCCTGAGAGATGAAGAACCTCTAGAGTTGAATCTACTAGAAGGTGCTGCCAACTCCATACTCCGTGCCTTCTTTATCGCTTCCTGTAATGAAGGAGGATCAAAGGCTTTGATCCAACCTCGCAATGGCTCTGTCAGCCCCTCCATAAAAAGCACTACCAATCGCCTCTCAGAAATGTTTGGAACCATAACTGATAACCTCTGAAAGTCACCAATATAGGACTCCAAGCTTCCACTTTGTCTCAGCTGAGCCAAGTCTCTGAAGTAGGATTCTGGATCCTTCTTATCAAACCGCTCCACCAACCTGTCAACAAAGTCCTGATATGATGTGATCCTATCAAGCTATAATGTCACCATACCGTGGTGCCACCAATCGTAAGCCACTCCCTCAAGATGCAGTGTCGCATATCGGATAGCAATCTTCTCAGCCATTAGACGCAAAGTGAGGAATGTATCTAGCTTACTAATCCATGCCTGGCCTGTCACCTTACCACTACCATCAAACATCGCTAGATTGAGCCTGTTTGTTGCATGCTTCAGATCATTATTTTGATTTCGAGGCCTATTCCCTTGTCGAGACCTATAATATTCAACTCTCGAATTCACGAATCGATCAAAATGCATGCGCTCGCGCACTTGTGGTATCAATATATCCCACTCCTCGTTGGCTGCCATAACTGCATCAGCATATAATATGTTCCCAACTTCTTCAACATTCTCCTCAACCTGTTCTCCTCTTAGGAAAGTGGGTGTGGTAGGTCTATTTTCTATTCGTGAAACAGTCCTGGGTACTCCCTGTGAACCTGCATCACTCCTATCCTCATCACGATGTGGTGATGGCCTCCTTGGCGTACCTATCCTCTGTATAGCCATGGTCAACTGCTGTAATACATCAGTTACCTGCTGCTGACCTGTTCGCAAATCTCTAAGAGTCTGTCTAACCTCTGCATCTTCCTCCTGAGGATCTCGAGGAATCTTTGTTCTGTCACCCATGCCTATATCCTGTACAGACGCCCCAGACGAAGAACAAGACTGAACACCTATCAAGCCTGTAGCCGTCTCACCTGCCGAAATAAGTGGTGGCTGCCAAGTTTTTCTATTTTTTCCTCTGATAATATCTCTTCTCTCTATCACTCTGGTGCATGAACAAAATGTTTTTTCAAACCCAACAAGGATGGCAGGAAACTGCTCTGATACCACTGTAGAAACCCCTTGTTTCCCCTGTTTCTCGAATCTGACTGAAAATCGCAGCAAGCTGTAAAAAGACCAGATCTGGTATGGCTACAATCAAAACACCTTTCTCCCTCCGTCTGGTGATCCACAATGATGCCAGGAACATAGGCGCCCAAGCTAGCAGTGGTAGACTGGTCCAGAAGTAGGCGATTTGCTTCAAAGAGAAAATACGCCCCTTTTAATGATGGTACGACCTGGTATAGGTGGTACGGCTGTGTACAGCAGCAATAAATAAAAATGTACGGCCCTTTGAAGAATCTCCAGCTATCTCTAAAATGTGTGCCTTGGTGGAAGAAACTTCTCTGGATAAATTCTAAACTCAAACCCTGAAGGTAAATGATCTTTGAGTGCTCTGTAATTTCTTCTGAATGAAGAAATTCCTCTGCCTGGCAATAAATCAGATGATATCTCACATCCTTTGAACTGCTTTCACTGGAGATGGTTCATTCCCCAATGCTCTGAGACTGAAACTCTTGGCTTCCGTGCTCTGGACGAAGACTTATCAATTTTCAATAATCAATGACATAATGGGCTCCAATTCCAATGCAAAACCTTATACTCATGAAAAGTGCGAATTCCTTAAAGATAGGGAATCATTAAAAATTCGACTTCTCAATTTAATTCTTTTTCAATAGTCTTCGATGCAATTTTTGATTATAAAATATAATCGTCAAATGGCCCCTTCTATGATGGGCGACCCCTCAGCCAAAATCACTTAAGTTATAATATAATAATATTATAACTTTATATTATATGCTCCAATTAATTAATATTTAATTATTTCAATTAAATATTAATATCTCTCTAAATATTCACCCGATGCACGAGCCGTCTGAAGTTGTCGACTAAGGAAGTGATTCTACATGTAATCAATCCATACTGCTAAAAATAGCAAGGGTCCCATGCTGAGTGCCAAATACTGCTAAAAATAGCAACTCAAGCTAGAAGTTTCCGAATGAGCCCGAACGAAAGCCAACTGATCAAATACTGAAAACTGAAGCCAAGCCAAGCTCCATCATGACCCTCTATACATCCCATCAGCCTACGAGGGTCGCATAATAGGCTAATCCTGTGCTCTGAGAGATGTCAACTAGAAGGGGACATGACAAAATCCCCTTGGACATAATCAAGAAAATAACTTCTATGGGGCATAGCATGAAATGAGGCCCCTGAATCTAAAACCCATGAATCATTAACATTATCTAGGGAAATAATCAAAGCATCATCTTTAGATTTATTACTTACCACATTTTCCTCCTTATTGCCTTCTTGTTTGTCTCCTTCTTTATTCTTCTGAGACCAACAATCTTTCTTCAGATGACTTGGTTTCCCACAGTACCAACAATCCTTCTATCCTCTGGATTAAGACCTCTTGTCCTTTTATTTTCCTCGTGATTTCTCATGACCTCCAAAACCTTTTCCTCTCTTCTTTGATCTGCCCCTACTTTCTACATTCAAAACACTACCTGATTTGGATCCACCTGAGCTTTTCCTACGAGTTTCCTCACTCAAAATAACACCAACAATATCATCAAATTTTAGGGTATTTGAACCAGAAACAGAGTTGCTAACAACCATTACCAAGCTATTCCAGCTTTCAGGCAAAGAACACAAAATCAAAAGATCCCTAACTTCTTAAACAAAGTTTACATTATAGAAGTTAATTGACTGGTAATCGTATTAAACTCATTTAAATGATCAGCAACTGACCCACCTTCTACCATTTTCATATTAAATAAACACTTCATGAGAAATACTTTATTCGAAGTGAAAGGCTTTTCATATAACTTCGCTAGGGTTTACATCAATTATTGAGTTGTCTTTTTTGTTGTAATATTGAACACCACTAATTGTGCCAAGCATAAACGAATACTGCCAAGTGCCATTTTGTCCAAAATATCCTAGTCCTCATCAGACATTGCTAAGGATTTCTTGGTTTCCCTTTCAATGGCCGCCATAAATCCTTCTGATAGAGATAATCCTCCATCTGTATCTTCCATAATTGATAATGCTACCCATTGAATTTATCTACCTTTAATTTACCCTCGTTTTCCATTTATCTCACTTAATCGTGAGACTCCCACTCAACCATGAGACCTTCTTGCAGACGATAATCGAACACAACTCGCTTTGATACCACTTGTTAGGAATTGCATGCAAAAGATATCAATTAAATGCAAATAAAGATTAAACAAAGGAATGAAAAATACACAAAAATAATAAGAACGAGAGACAATTTTAATGTGGTTCACCCAAACTCAGTCTACATCCACCAATAGAGAGTCCAATTACTATTATCCAGCAAATCAAACCAGTTACAACCAACAATCCTTGCAACTCAATACCTCTGTAAATGCTACAATACAATATCAATGGAAACCCTAACCCTTCGCCATTTTATCAAGACTTATGTTGGTTACAAAATAAGGTTTTTTTATTTCGGCCAATAGAAAAAATAACTCCCAATGCCTTTATAAAATAATAAAAGTCGTTTGAGGTTTTGGGGGCGCTGCCCCTGAGCCCCCGCGGGGGAACTGCCAGGGGTGTTTCCCCTGGACCCCGAGCCCTCATGGGGAGTGTGTCAGGGGCTGCCTCTTGACCCTGTCTTGGGGATGCTACCCCCAAACCACCATTAAATAATTTGGGGGGAAACTGCGCCAATAAAAGGGGAAAATTCAACCTCTAAGTTTGATTAGGCTCCATATAACAACAAGAATGTGTGGTTGTATGGTTACCTATTATACTTGGACAAATAGAGAATGTGTTGGAGGAGCTTAATATTTTAGAAGTATTCATGGAGACTCTATAAGTGTATTGTAATATTTTATTGTTAAATAATACATTGGGTGTGGATGCTTTTGGAGGTTAAATTTTTCCTCTTAAGGGTTCTCCTAGGGTATATCTTAAATGTCATCTTGATGGTATGCATATTTATTTTTTATATGGCAGATTCTAAATATTTTTTTACATATTCATCTCTTGGGGTTGTGTAAAAATATTAATTATTTCTACATTTTTTATTCCTTTTATTTGGTATCAAAGTTTTTTGTCAAGTTGTGAGAGGAGATCTCCTTGGTTGTAACCCTTAGAATGAGTATATTCTTGTGCATAGTTGAATCCATGGTCTTGTAGAAGAATAATGAAGAAATTTTCAAGGTTACAAGTGTATTTGCAAACTTAGCTTGTTGCAGATCTATGGTTTTTCGAAGATTTGGAAAATGGGTGTTCTATTAGGGCTCTTTATGTGAGGGTTTTTGGGGTGAAATTTTTCTAGAGTACTCTTGAATAAAAACAGACTTCACTATTGAGTCTAGGGGGTCCAAAAACCTATATTTTGATTTAAAACTTGACTATGTTTGGACACAAAAAAGGCCATTATTAAGGCCATGGAGAAATGTTGTCATATTTCATATAGTTAAGAAAATCACATATTTATAAATAATATGCTCTATGTTTTATGAATCATCATAATGAATTTTCATATAAAAAAATATGCAAGGTTATGTGTCAAACAAAACTTTATAGAGAACAAAAATATTAAAAGAAGATTAACAATGTGCAGTATAGTGTCATATGGGTAACCAACCACTAGGTGTAGATCCAATCAAAGCCCTTGGTTGTGGGGGTTATGTTGGAGCATCCAAGTTCATGAGAAATCTTGCATCACCCAAAAATATTTGTCCTTGCTTTGCTTGTTCATTTTTCTTCTTTGTGTTTTGCTTGCAGGAGTTGATGGTAAAATTTTGAAGAATTGATATGTGTTCATGGAAAACTGATGACTTCATCTTGAAGAGGAGCCAAATGGGTATTCATATTTCAAATTTAGCAAAGTTTGGATGAAAATTGAGCAAGCTATCCTATTATGGATTTTTTAGCCTATGTTTACTTTTTCAAAACTTTCAGCATGTCCGCATGCTAGGTCCAAAAACCTCACTAAGTCCCTTTAGAATTCATTATTTCATTAGCTGCTAATGCAAGTTGAACTTATAAAAATTTTGACCCCTATCAGACCTACAAAACTTCCTTGCTCTACCAGAATTTATTCAATTTTCCTTTGCATCTTTGCCAAATCCTATTAATCCTCAAATTCCCAAATTTTTTGTTGGCTCATAATTTCCCACATATATTGTAGTTGCAAAAAATTTGCACTATTTTAGCTCCCCATAATTTCCCTATAATATCCTGATGGCCCATTATTCCTTGCAGACCCTGTAATAGCAGAACTTCCTTAACATTCCATATCTCATCTGGTTACCCTTCAAAATCTTGCAATCATTTTGATGACCCTTAGATCTTCATAATTCCTTTTATGCATATTTTCCCCACATTGACTTGTGAATATTATCCACATGGAACTTTTAACACCATGTAATATTATCCACATACCCCTTGAAATCCCACTATGTCTAAGACCCATCAAATCTCCATAATTTATCTTTGTGTTGATTTTTCCTATATGAAGACCTTAGGCAAAACTTTCCTAGCTATGTGGACATTTCCTGGTCCCCCCCTCAAAATTTTACAATCACATAGAAAACATGGATTTGTCCCCACTAAATGTTGAAGCAATAGCTATAATGGTATGTATGTGTATCTATAAGGCCAATGAGGGCTTGACACATGTCCCATCACTCTGAGATGTAGACTAGCCACCACTTTTTGCAGACTTGTCATGTCCCCGAATTGGAGGTATATTAAATTAATTATTTATTAAGATATTCCAATAAAATATTATATCAAAAGGGATGACTTGATATTTAATTAATTTAATAAAAAAGTGACTTAAGTGACTCAAAATAAAATAATAAATTATAAAGTCACTTAGAAGAATAAAATAATATTTCTTCTAGAAGCTTCTGGAAAAGTGAACGAGAAATCTATTTAAGAAGTTGTTGGCTAAGCATTTGAACATACTTGATTTGGAATTCATATCTCATTATCAGATTGGTAATAAGTTGAAGTTGAAGTTGAATGCTTAGCTCACTTGAGGGGTTGAATACTATAGAGTGTCGGTTTTGATTGTGAGACACCAATCCTAGCTAGGAGTTTGGGGAAGATATTTCAGTGTTTCCACTTGTGCAAAATTGTGTGGCCAAGGGCCCAATTTTGGTAAATCGATTGGAGCACCATAATCTTAGTTTGTGGAGATATTCTCAGTCTTTTGGAGAGGACAAATTTTGTATTTGAGGAAGATCAATCTCATCCCATTGCTAGATCGATTTATTTGTATGTTGCTAGTTGACAATTCTGATATTTGGAGGAGGTCGATTTCATCTTAGGGCTAGTTCGATTGTGGTATATGTTGCTGGTAAAAATCAAGGTCTTCATCCATTGTTGGGAGCTCTATCTTAAGGTGAGATTTTGATTAGAGAGGGCAAAAAAAATTATAAAAAATATTTGAAGAGGACATTGGGAATCTATGAGTCTAGGCACAACAACTTTGGAGGCAGATATGCAGCCCTTGTGAAGGATCGATCAAGATTGTGTATGCCACCACAATATTAGACTTTGTTGCCATCATATCAAACTTCATCAACAGTCATATTTGCATTCATTTCTAGGTTCTTTTCATCATATTTTGTATCATTGCATTCTTATATCATATAGGAGAGTCGTTGTCATGTAATTGGGTTATAGTTGCATCACTTGGAGATATTGTAAGCCAAGAGTCTTGGCATATTATTGCAATTAGATTGTATACATTCTATGCATTTCATAATGAAGAAGAAGGAGTTGCATATCAAATATTCATCTTATGTTTATTGGTTATAGTTGGAAATAGTGAGCATGACAAATTTTTGATAAAATGATTAATCATTGTACCATCATATTTTCATAATAGTTTAGCATTGCATCAAGTTAGATTCGATAATTGAGAAGTTGGAGTTTGGCTACAAACTGTTTGACGAAATGTCTAGCAGCTGTAGGTGTTAATTTACATTAGTTCAGTCATCTTTATGCACTAAAAAATATATAAATATCTTGCATTGAATGTCTACTCATTTGATAGCTTTCTATTGTTGATAAAGAAAGCATTTATATTTCATTTGCATTCATCAAAGCAATTCAAATACAAACTGAAACAAAATAGCAAGTCAGGAGGTTGTATGAAAAGTGTTTGTCAAAATACCCAAGGAGGAAAAACAAAATTTTCTTATCAATCTTGGCAAGGCACTTTACAATACTTCATTATAATTGGGACTCCTTTCCTTTGAAGAGGGTCTTCTACATAAGTTTAAATGGGGAGGGTTTAATAGTTAAAGATTTTCAATGTGAAGGTTTAGAATACCTTCTGATTTAGTGCATTTAAGACTGTAAGGCTTGTAGGCTATGAAATATAATAAAATTGAGCTTTAAACTCATTGTAAGGTCTTGTACCTCTGTTGTGATGGTTTTTATGTATGTTAATAAAGGAATGTTCAATATTGTTGTATGCAAGTTTGAAGTGCTACTTGGTTCAATAGTTTGTCAAAACCTCTAAGCTGGGGACTACATTAAGTGGTATTAAAGAAAGGATTTATTGTTGGGAGGTGGTGAGGAGCCATTGAGAAGTTGAAATGACTATGGCTCTGGAGGATTTTTGTAGGTTGTAAGGAGTCATACAATTGCAAAGGGCAGAAAAAGACTTTGGAATTGTTGGAAGGATAAGTTATGTGGAAATCAATAAAGGTGAGGTATAGGATTATTATGAGAAATATTGGAGACAAGATGCCTACAAGAAGATGAATCCACAAGATGGAGGAGATGTTTGAGTAGTTTTGTACTAAAATGAGGAATGATTTAAGGAATATAGTTGTAGATTTGAGGAGAAACTTAGACCATGCAAGTGGTGAAGAAAGTGAAGTTAGTAAGCGTGAAGGAGAAAATGAACAACTAGAAAGTGAAGGGAAAGAATGTTTCATGAGAGTCATTGCCAAAATTGGTAAGGGTAAATGAATGGAGGTCCAAAAAAAATTGAAACCTTAAACCCTACAGAGTTGATAAACTAGATAGGTGAATTAGAGGAATACTTTGACTTGGAGGATATTCATGGCCCATAGAGGGTAAATTTAACTTGAAAAAATTCAAAGGACATGTTTCTCTTTGGTGGAGAGAGTTGCAAAGAGAATTAGAGTCAAATGGAGTGATGACGATAACCTGATGGACTCAAATGGTGGCTAGGTTGAAGGAAAAAATCATTCTTGGAGACTATGAAATGGAGTTGTTTAAAAGCCTTCAAAACCTTAAACACGAGGATATGAGTGTAAAGGACTATACAAAAGAGTTTTATAAATTAGGTATCAGGATTGGTATACATGAAATGAATAGGGAAAATGTGTCCAACTATGTAAATGGATTTAACACTCATTATGAAATGAGCATGTTGAGGGTCACTATAGTTGAGGAAGCCTACCAATACACCTTAAAGGACAAAGAGAAGATATCCATAAAGAAGAAAAATAGTTCCAAAATGTTATCCTCAAATTCAGCTAGCCTAATTCATGGGATAACCCCTATGAAAATTATTTGTTTCGTAGCCCCACAAACTCTAAACACGCAAAATAATGCCAATCCAAATCTACCTTCATGCGTAGTCCTTGGTCTCAAATTGTCCATTTGAGCGTTTTCTTCTTTTGGTTTTTCATTTTCATCCTTTCCACCTTTTTGGCAAAATCTAGTTGTAAGTGTTACAAAACAATTTCTCCTTGTCAGGTCAGGGTTTTTCCCCGAACTTACAAGTAAGTTTTGGTTTTACTTGTATAAGCATTGAAAAACGTTGAACCTGCAAGTAAATAAATAAATTTTTCTTATAAAGTCGACATTTTTTGCCGACTCTACAAGTGATCAAACTTGAACTTGCAACTTCGCCATTTTTTACCGAAACTACATGTCATACTTGCAAGCACGTCATTTTCAACTGCTCCTACAATTTTTCCTTCACACGCATGTAATTAATGTCATTTTAAATGCCTTTTTAAATCGGTCTTTTAAGAACTTTTATTCGTTTTCTTTTTCATTTCAACTATTATTCCTCTTCCTGTCACCCTCTGCGAGTTTGATCAAAGCCCTGGATTTTCTTTTGCACATGCTTCAAACAGATTCATCGAGTTTTCAAACCTGGGGTTTACGGCTTTATCTCTAGGTAAGTTTTTCATTTTTCTGCCTTCTTTATTTTTAAGGTTAGGATTATTTTTAATTCTTTGTGCAATGTTTTTCTTTCAAGATTGTGTCTTTTAATAAATAGGTCGTTTGTATTCATGTTTTCTTCCTTTCTTCACATTGAATGTTAGTGTGCTCCATATTTACCCCATGCCCTAGTTCGGGTTCATTATCAGACTTCCTTTTGCGTTGTTTTGATTTTTCTCATCTTTGTCAACATAGAATGATATCAACGGTTTGTATTCCTTGTTTTGTGGATTTTTTTGCGTGTGTTCCATGTTTATCCCATGCACTAGATTGCCAAGTCAAGTCTTCTGTGCATATGTAAATGTTGTAACATCAGCCTAAAGCACTAATCATATAAACTAGGTTTTTCACCATGTATCGTCGCCTTTTTGAATACCTACAGGTCCATGTATGCATTACATAGTTTTGCTTCTCCCATCCATATGAGAAATTGTAGTATTGGCATAAAATACCGATCATTCAAAGGAAAAAATCATACCGTCACTCCATATGCACCAAAGTTTTCCGCCCATAAAAACAAAGGCAACCAAGGGATGCACTTGTAATACTGGCTAAAATTCCTTAGTGTGCAAGAAATAAAAGACCTTTAACTAACTTGTTGGGTCAGCAAAAATTGTCGATGCAACAATTCAAAAATGTCACACTTGTAGGGTCGACGATTTTTGTCGACCCAACAAGTTAAAAGCATGAATGCCTTGTATGATCATTGTTTTCTAACATATTTGCAAGGGTTTTTAAAAAATGTTCCCCACTTGTATGGTCGGAAATTTTTTCTGACCTAACAAGTAGACCAATATAATACTTGTATGATCGATGATTTTCACTGATTTTGCAAATTTTCAATATCTTCCAAAGCTTGTAAGAGCGACAATTTTTACCAAATTTGCAAAAACTTGTGTACTTCCCCAAACACAGTGTCGATCCTTTTTTACAACATTACAAGTTAATCAAGCAATTATTTCCATAGTTTTTCATCTCATGCAGACATTGAAAATATTTTCGCATTGCTATATTAGCCATTTACGCTCTGTTTTTTGTGCCACTACGCTTTAAACCCCAGTTTCCATGCTATCATTTATTTTTCGTTCCTTGGTGCAATTTTTTGAAATGCAAGTTTATCCTAATATTTGCATCATGCTAATCCTTTTGTGCAGTTTTTTGTACACACTTGCCAAGATCTTATTTCTTTGCATTCTTTCAAAGTTAGATTTATGCCAATGATTGATATGTCACCTTCAAAGGGGAAATCAATGAAATATAAGTACCAAGGAGTACTTCCCCCTACTGTGGTCACATAAAATGTGGATGAGATTAGGGATACTGAAATTGTTCATGTGGATATGCAAGATTTTGTGGAAAGAACTAAGAAACAAATAGTTTCTAAAGGGATGAAGTTGATACTTTATATCAGCCTACATCTTGTAGCTTCTTTCCTAGTAGCTACCTGAAATCCAAAATTTGTGTTGCAAGTTGCTGCTCATTACAATAAAGATGACAGGAAGGTTAGGGACTTCAATGGAAATGTGATAATAGACCTAAGAGAAGATTTCTTTCATAACATGTTCAAGTGCCTAGATGTTGAATCATATGTTGAAATTTCTAGGGAATTTGCACAAGCAAAGTTTGAGAAAGATCATGATTCTGTGAGGAGACATATCAATAGTGAATGGTTCAAGGAACCTAGAGTAGGTATTACTAGATGGAAAAAGAGCTCTCCTTGAAGTGACTATATTGAAGAGGTAAATGATGTCATCACTCTTCTTAGCAAAGTGCACGGTTTGTCAAATTTATTCTATTTTGAAGATTGGATGTTTCAATATATCAAGATCATTATGAGAGGAAAGCAACACAACTTTTGGGGAGAGGAGATCAATAATTCTCTTCATGAGAAATTGACTCAAGTACACAAAACTCATAAGTTCTATATAACCTCGTTCTTGGTCTATGTTGCAGCCTTAATGAGAAACTTTCCAGGACTAACTTCTGAAGGTGACAAAAAGTTTGTACCAATTCACATATCACTCTTAAGGGAAGTATTGATCACTTTAGAAGGGTGAAAATGCATTTTTTGGGCCACTCCTATGTGCTTTCAATCCTGAATTGGAAAACAAGAGGGTGTTGGATGAAGCCTAGAAAACAGTGAATAAATATGGATGTTTTTTTTTATAGTTTCCTAGTTTCACATACTTAAGAGTAGGGTGCTATGCAAGCTATCCATACATGCTTCCCAAATATTCCAGTGACAAGATCATCTTAATGGAGCTATGCAACAAATCATAGTTGTTCACAATCAAAGGATGGATTCTCATAAACTAGGATATAAATTTCCCTTGTCAATTGGAAGGTATTTCGTTCTGACCTCTCATAAGGCCAAAGTAGTGGAATATGAAATTCAACAAGTAACAATCAAGTTATTTCCTTCAAGGTCAGGTTTTGACTACAAGGGAATGAAGGCTAGGATCAAAATGGATTTCTCCTAGGTTCATCAGATTGAGGATATTTGGGTTTATATAAGGACAAAAAGAGAAATTAGAAAGTTTGATTATTGTAGGCTAACTCTAGATCAAATAAGGGAGTTAGATCTTGCAGATGTTCTAGAGGATATGGAGGATGAGGATAACATTCTAAATAAAGAATACGAAAGGAAAAATATTGCAGTTGCATCTCTTCCTCCAATTCAGTGGTCCCGAAAGGAGGTGATATTAATTAGGAAAAGGTTCCAACCAATCTTAGCTAACACTAATGTTTGATTGGATGAAAGGGATCTTCAATTAAAACCTTTCTTTACAGGATCAAAAGATGAAGCTGAGGTTCAAGCAGGTAAAAGATCAAAATTAAGAATGAAAAACAAGAATGATGCTTTGAGCTCAAGTAGAGCTTCAAAGTATCAAATAATGTTTGTAGTCAAAGGTGGTAAGAATGATGGGAAGTCTACAAAAATGTCATCTATAAAGGCTCAAAAGGAGCATGCTCAAGAGCATATACAAGAGGAAAAACATGTGCAAGAGGAAGAAGAGATTGAAGAGGAAGATCATCAAGAAGCAGAAATGTCTCCCCATGAAAATATTTGTGAGGAACCTCCTATCATCTCATCCCCTCTTAGCAATGTTGTATCTTATTCCATTATTCATCCAATGAGAACTATTACCTATTTTTAGCTACAACTCAAAACAGGTAGAGTTGAATTGCAAATTCAAACCAAAAGGTACACAAGATATTCAATTTTTTTTGCTAAGTATTCATTATTGTGCAATGATTGATTACAAAGTGAATTTTAGTTTTATTATGCAAGAACAGTTCAAAAAGAATATCATGAAATTACATAGTTTGCTTTTATTCATAATGTAAAAATGAAGTCCCACACAAGTCGTGGGAGTAGATTGATCTGATCACTAAGAGCCTATGGTAAATGCATCATAGAGACAAGCTATAAAGCTAAAGATAAAATTGAGTATAAGGAAAAGGGTGATTCATCATTGCCTGGAATGATGAATCATTATAATTGTCTTGAGTCCAGCTTCAGTGCATTCAGCTCCAACTCCAGCCTTTAAAGCACCTACAAAATTGTTGAAGTATCACGATGGAGCAATGAAGAATCACAAATTTCCTCATAAACACATACCAACAGGAATATAACTTGCATCCTATCATTCATTTATCACACAGTCAAAGTCAACAGAAAAGCAGATGTTCCAAGAGCACAAAGATTCATTAGAAAATTTCAACTTCAATTATTTTGCTAACATGTTTGTTCACTGTGCAGGTATAGGTAAAGTTATGTTACTGATTTGATTCAAAATTTCAAGCATGTGGGATAAAATGTGGCTCCCACAAGGGTAGAGCCCAACATGCTTCCCTCTTGATGTTTGACAAAAAATAAGAGGTGTGTATTCACTATAGTAATTATAAACATATTGCTCATCATTTCAGGTACAATGCAGATATGTTTACAATACAAAGGCATTTTCATTCATAATTATTAGCATCAATTCAAAGACTGTAACAATGTAGATCTAGTCCAAGGGTATTGAACTACCTCTTACCAAAGTTCAGAGTATAAGGTTTGATCAAGAGAATGTCTTGGCAATCTTTTAGACATCAAATAAACAACACCCTGTTCTATTGAGATTTGTCTGTTCTATTGAGATGGCAATGAGTTTTCAAGAAATGAAGATAAGCTTAATAACTACAGTAGAGACCAAGAATCTTACACAATTAAGAGCTAGTAGTCATGAGAAGGACAGTAACAATGACATTTAAAGATGGAGCAACAACAAGCTTAAAGGAGATCAAGACAATGATTGTGAAGTAGCATGTAGAAATGAAATTATAGACACTAAGAGGCAGTAACTTTACAATTAGGGATAGCCACTCAACCATCAATAATATAAACATCTAAGCTCTGTGATGAGGACAATCCAACACTAATATATTGAAAACAACAAGTATAATAATGCAAGGGCAATATGAACATTTCTAAGAAAGTATCATTCAAGGTACATAGTGGCAATTGATTTATGAAGAATAGTATACAATTCTATTTGTTAGACATTCAAGTAGCAGTCCCAAAAGGAAAAAATAGAGTATATATATTCACAACATCTGAAAGTAAACAAAGGAGCATATGATTTTCATTATACATGGAAAGCATGACACTATTCACATAGGAAGTCACTTAGTAAGGGTGTTGGTTCACCACATTCTTTAGTAAAGATTTTAAATGATAGACATCAAGAATAGTCTCAGAGAGAAATAGGAAAATTAGATCAACTAACTGATAAGAATGTTCTAGGAAGTTCTGGTGTTTTGTCTATTCAAGAAAACAAGCTATATGTAGAAGAATGCTCAGGTGATTCTTAGGTTGAAATTCACCAACTCGGAGAGAAACAACAAAGTACATGCTCTTCATATGAGTCAGGAACACCTTCTTAATCTAGAGAATATGAAATCGATGAGGTACAAGATCAAGTGTTTTTTCAAATGAAAATGCATCAGTTGTATGGTGTACAATTTGTGAATGAATATGAGAGAAATTATCTCAAAGATACTACTAGAAATATTATTTGAAGCACAAAATAGTGAGGGGTTTTCCTCAAAAATACTTGCTCAAGGCACGGTTATCAACCATAAAGAAACAACAAGCCTTTATTTATCATTTTTGACAGCCTATCCAAGCTTGATTCATCAAACAAGGTGGATTCAAAAAAGAACAAAGAGAGGAACACAGTTTGAAAGCCTACGAGAATAGCTGAAGACTCCAAAGCTGAGCCAACCCATCTCATGGCGACATCAAATGAAGGAAATAAAGCCCTCGATTGAAGAAATATAAATGAAAATTCCCAAAAAATGCCTCACAGAGCCCGCAGCCATACAAATACAAATGGCTTCAAAATGAGAGGAAATTCACCAGATTTATCCTGAAAACATAAGGAGACATCTTACCTATAGTTCGAGCTCTTGCATGGAGATCTCGGTATCATTCTCAGTCTTCTCCACAAGGTCTCAGCCTCAACTCTTAGAATTTTCATGCAAATCCTTCTCTTCCTCATGGTGGCGCAACAACAAACCGATGTTTCTAGAGCAATCAATTGAAAATGAATAATGATTAGGGTTCCTCAAGATTTTACCACAAGCCCTAATTCGAATCATCAATGTTTTTGAATTTAGTCTTTAAGAAAAGAAAATAATTTCATTCTAATAGCAATGTGGTCTTGACTTATAAATGCATAAACCTAATCATTTACCTAGCATGAGCCGATGGAGTATTATTTATGATTATGTTTTTATTAATCATGTTGTTTTGTTTTCCCGTGACCTTGACTTTATGTCAATGTGCCTAATGTGGTCGATGATAGGTTTATAGATTTATTTAATGTTTATGTTACATTATACATATGTAAAGTCCATTAGTTAAATGATAATTTATAAATCATTTAATTAATGTGACTATTTTTGAAATGAAATTTTAATCATTAAACATGAGTTAAGTCAACCATGCATAGAGGGATAGGTGGAAAGTTCCAGTTAATGATGATTTATCATGGGCAAGTTGGACAAGTGGGGCTAGTTTTGCATGGGTTTAGCCTCTGTTTTCTAGTGATTTGAGTTGTTTTGAGTTTCACATGGGATGAACTAGGAGTCAGTATGAGTTTGAGCCTAAGTTCACTCATTTTGCATGAGTTTTGATTCCTTTTTTCTAGGATTTTGATGCTTGCTCGTAAATGGAGATTTTAGGAGATATTTTCACTTGGAGTTGACCTTCAGTTCCACCTTCTTTCCTCTCTGTGGAGGTTTTTGTATAAAGTGAAATGACTTGTTCATTTTTTGGTAATTCTCACTTTTCTATCTCTTGCACAGTTTTGGAGAGATTGAGAAAATTCTTGTAGCTCTTTTATTTTTTCTAGATTCATGACAACATACTTCAATAAAAGTTCAATTTTCCTACAAAAATTCTCAAGTGTCTTCTTTTCATATTAGGTTTGATTTGAGAGTTATTGTGTTTAAATTTTAAGTCTTTCATTTTCTATCAATAGTATGAATCCGTGTACCTATCTCAAATTAGCTTCATAGGTTGTGCATTGTGCATTATGATATTTTCAATAACTCTAACTGTGAAAAAGCCTAGTTTTTTCCTTTGAGGGGAATAGTGTTATCAAACCTTTGCATGAATTACTTATGTGATTAGTTTGAATAGACTTAAGTTGTGTAATTAGAATTCATTGAAGGGTTGTTGTGAATTGAGTTTGAATCATTTAGGTGCATCACCATTATATTGCTTTAAGTTTCAATCATTTTATGCAATTTTCCTCACCCTTTTCCTCCATCAAAAAATTTTAGTACCTAATTGAATATCAAATAGGAACCAACCTATAATCTGGAGGTCTAGTTTCATTATAGGGTACCCACAACATGAAACTAGTTCCAATGTTACACGGGATTGCAAAGCTTTACAACATTGCATGCGTGTGCAACTCCCTGTGATAATAGTTTTTGGCACGCTCGGTGGGACCCAATTAGACTAATTTAGTCCAAGGTTCACTAAAATATTGCTGATATTAGGTGTGTATATCTGTAAGATCTGCCTTTGGAGGCAAAATCTACACACATCTAGCGACTTCGATAAGTATTTTTCTGGTTTTTGTATGATCAGGTGTTGGTTTTTATTTAATGTTTGATTTCTGCTATTTTCCAACTTTTGAATTAGCAATTATGTTAATGTTTCATGGTAATACAACATATCATCCATCATACCATGAAAATATTGCCAATCCTCGTAACGAACCCTCTTATCAGCCATACCCAAACAACCATAATGTTGGTTTTTCATACACAACAATGGATTACCAACAACCTTATTATGCCTACCACCACCCACCCACCCCTGCTCAACCTTCATATCAACATTTATATTCCCAAAATCAGCTCCAAGAGGTTGATGATATGAAGAATAGCATAAGTAACACCAAGACATCACAAATCAGATAGAAGAATGCAAGAGGCATCAAGAGCTTGATATGAAACAACATGAATTAGATTATCAAGCCTACCTTCATAAGCAGGAGTTGGAGACACAAAGGATACAGTTTGAAGAAAAGCTCAGAAGGGAGTTAGATGTACAGGAGGAGCAGATCAAGTCTTTGCTCACTCAAAAGCATGATATCCAAACAAATTCTTTCATTTTAGATTAGTTTCAAGAGGAAGTAATTCCAAGGTATGAAATCCCAAGTTTTACAACCCTTCATCCTTTGCAAGTAAAGGAAAGTAATCTGGTACAACCTAGTTTAATTACAAAGCAACCCATTGATTAGGATACCTTACTCCTCATGGAGAAGATTAGAAATGTAAACACATTGTGTTTGGCTTTGGAAGTTTACCGATTAGAGCAACAAAAGAATGAACAAGAGGAGTAGGAAGTTGTTGATTCTTGTATTGTGTCCCCAGTTCAAAATTACCATAGTACATGTGAAGAGGATATTGGTTCAAACTTGCTACTGAACCCCTTGGATTTTGATTCATTTAAAAAAAATTCTAATGGTGTTTACAACATGAATGAAAGCAGAGTACAAGAATTACTAGTAAAAAATATTTACTTGCAGAGACAGGATGCCCAAGCTTCATTGGAGAAGGCACCACATGAGGAGGAACAATTGGTTTATTTGTTTGATCAACTACCTGGTTTTATTGAGCAAGCTAAAGAGAGAACGCAAGTACCTAACTTATTAGTTAATTTGGAACACCCAGTAGAAATTGTAGAACATGATCTACTGCTGATTCAGGATGAGATTGAAGCCTCAATCCATTTGAGACAGTAATAAGACAATATTAAATCTAAGGTAAGCCCTCTCATGCCACAAAGCAATGAAGAATATGAAGAAGCCCTATTTTGGAATGACCTTGAATCCTTTTCTTCAAGCTTAGATGACAAACGAGAGCAAATTGAACATGTTCATGTAGAGAAAATTGAAAGTGAATCTCAAAAAATTTCTGATTTGTTTAATGAAGTTCCTCAATTTGTTGATGAAAATGAGGATATCACACGCATAATAGCATATATGCCTGGTATGGAACAACTAAATGATAAAACTCATTTGGACTTAATGCAAAGTTATGAGTTAGATGAAAATGTATTTTGAGGCATCATAGAGGTTTTTTGTTCTAACATAGATGATAAAATACAATCATATGATCCAGTAGTATGTAATCAGCCTGTTCAGGACAAAGAAGCAAGCATTCCTTCATTTTGTTCATGTGAACCAACTCTTTCAGATCAAGTTGAAATTGAGATAGAAGATGGAACAACATCTTTGGAGGAAGGAAATATTACACTGCAAATGGAGCAGCCTAATCAACAAGATGGAGAGACAACAGTGTATAAGCATGAAGATAGTAGTGAAAGGCCAAGTTTTATCCTCTCAAAAGGGTGTCCGATCAGATATTTGTCCAAAGAGGAGTCTACAGAATTACAACAAGTCATGATTCTGCCAAAGCATGTGATTGCAACTGCGAAGCAACAGCAGGATAATATTATATATATACCTCAAAATAACATCTTTGGTGGTCAATCAAGTGAGGAAGGTGTGCCTTTTGTAATGTTCCAAACTCTTCTACAATAGTTAATCAAATGTTTATTATTTCCATACATCTTTTAGGTTGATCTTAAAGATTTGAAGCATCCTCTGGTGATAAGGAAGGGCAACTATTTCTCACAACCAATGAATGGTCATGTCTGAGAACTACCGCTGCTGGGTAGTGTAGGGTAGGATAGATGTTTTCTTGCAATAAGTGCTCATTGCACACTAGTTTCATTTTAGTTTTTTCTTTCAATAAGTGCAAATGTTGCACGAGTTTTTGGCTTTGTCTTAAACATAGTTAGATTAGTTTCTTTCAGTTTTGTTTGCTGTTGTATGGTTTTAGCAATTGAGTTACAAGGGTTTTCACATAAAAGATGAGCAAGGAATGACTTCGAGCCCAATCGATAATCTACATAACTGGTCTATGGTGTTTAGCAGGAAAACACTTCGCAGAGGTTGCCAAATTGTTACCTATTTTTAGCTACAACTCAAAATAGGTAGAGCTGAATTGAAAATTCAAGCCAAAAGGTACACAATATATTCAAAATTTTATGCTAAGTATTCATTATTGTGCAATGATTGATTACAAAGTGAATTTTAGTTTTATTATGCAAGAAAAATTCAAAAATAATATCATGAAATTGCATAGTTTGCTTTTATTCATAATGTAAAAATGAAGTCCCACACAAGTCATGGGAGTAGCTTGATCTGATCACTAAGAGCCTATGGTAAATGCATCACAGAGACAAGCTATAAATCTGAAGATAAAATTGAGTATAAGGAAAAGGGTGATTCGTCATTGCCTTCAATGACGAATCATAACAATTATCTTGAGTCTTCAAAAGCTTCATCTTCAGTCCGACTTCAATGCATCTAGCTCCAACTCCAGCCTTTAAAGCACCTACAAAATTGTTGAAGTGTCATGATGGAGCAATGAAGAATCAAAAATTTCCTCGTAAATGCATACCGATAGGAATATAACTTGTGTCCTATCATGAATTTATCACACAGTCAAAGTCACCAGAAAAGCAGATGTTCCAAGAGCACAAAGATTCATTGGAAGCTTTTAACTTCAATTATTTTCCTAACATGTTTGTTCACTGTGCAGGTATAGGTAAAGTTATGTTACTGATTTGATTCAAACTTTCAAGCATGTGGGATAAAATGTGGCTCCCACAAGGGTAGATACCAACATGCTTCCCTCTCGATGTTTGAAATAAAATAAGAGGTGTGTATTCACTATAGTAATTATAAACATATCGCTCATCATTTCAGGTACAATGCGGATATAATTACAATACAAAAGGCATTTTCATTCATAATTATTAGCATCAATTTCAAAGACTGTAACAATGTAGATCTAGTCCAAGGGTACTGAACTACCTCTTACCAGAGTTCAGAGTATTAGGTCTGATCAAGAGAATGTCTTGGCAATATTTTAGACATCAAATAAACAACACCCTATTCTATTGAGATTTGTCTGTTCTATTGAGATGGCAATGAGTTTTCAAGAAATGAAGATAAGCTTAATAACTGCAGTAGAGACCAAGAATCTTACACAGTTAAGAGCTAGTAGTCACGAGAAGGACAGTAACAATGACATTTAAAGATGGAGCAACAATAAGCTCAAAGGAGATCAAGACAATGATTGTGAAGTAGCATGTAGAAATGAAATTACAAACACTAAGAGGAAGTAACTTTACAATTAGGGATAGCCACACAACCATCAATAATATAAACATCTTAGCTCTGTGATGAGGACAATCCAACACTAATATATTGAAAACAACAAGTATAATCATGCAAGGGAAATATGAACATTTTTGAGAAAGCATCATTCAAGGTACACAGTGGCAATTGATTTATGAAGAATAGTATACAATTCTATTTTTTAGACATTCAAGTAGCAGTCCCAAAAGGAAAAAGCAGAGTATATACATTCACAGCATCTGAAAGTAAACAAAAGAGCATATGATTTTCATTATACATGGAAATCATGACACTATTCACAGATGAAGTCACTTAGTAAGGGTGCTGGTTCACCACGTTCTTCAGTAAAGACTTTAAATGATAGACATCAAGAACATTCTCAGACAGAAATAGGAAAATTAGATCAACTAACTGACAAGAATGTTCTAGGAAGTTCTGGTGTTTTGTCTATTCAAGAAAACAAGCTATATATAGAAGAATGCTCAGGTGATTCTTAGGTTGAAATTCACCAACTCGGGGAGAAACAACAAAGTACATGCTCTTCATATGAGTTAGGAACACCTTCTTAATCTAGAGAATATGAAATCGATGAGGTACAGGATCAAGTGTTTTTTCAAATGAAAATGCATCAGTTGTATGGTGTACAATTTGTGAATGAATATGAGAGAAATTATCTCAAAGATAGTACTAGAAATATTATTTGAAGCACGAAACAGCGAGGGGTTTTCCTCAAAAATACTTTCTCAAGGCATGGTTAACAACCATAAAGAAACAACAAGCCTTTATTTATCATTTTTGACATCCTATCCAAGCTTGATTCATCAAACAAGGCAGATTCAAAAAAGAACAAAGAAAGGGACACAGTTTGAAAGCCTGCGAGAATAGCTGAAGACTCCAAAGCCGAGCCAACCCATCTCATGGCGGCATAAAATGAAGGAAATAAAGCCCTCAGTTGAATAAATATGAATTCAAATACCCAACAAATGCCTCACAGAGCCCGCGGTCATACAAATACAAATGGCTTCAAAATGAGAGGAAATTCACCAGATTTATCCCAAAAATATAAGGAGACAACTTACCTACAGTTCGAGCTCTTGCATGGAGATCTCAATATTATTCTCAGTCTTCTCCACAAGGTCTCAGCCTCAACTCTCAGAATTTTCATGCAAACCCTTCTCTTCCTCATGGCGGCGCAACAACAGACCGAAGTTTCCAGAGCAAGCAATTGAAAATGAATAATGATTAGGGTTCCTCAGGCTTTTACCACAAGCCCTAATTCGAATGATCGATGTTTTTGACTTTAGTATTTAAGAAAAGAAAATCATTTCATTCTAATAGCAACGTGGTCTTGACTTATAAATCCATAAACCTAATCATTTACCTAGCATGAGCCGATGGAGTATTATTTTTGATTAAGTTTTTATTAATCATGATGTTTTGTTTTCCCATGACCTTGACTTTATGTCAATGTGCCTAATGTGGTCGATGATAGGTTTATAGATTTATTTAATGTTTATGTTGCATTATACATATGTAAATTCCATTATTTAAATGATAATTTATAAACCATTTAATTAATGTGACTATTTTTGAAATGCAATTTTAATCATTAAACACGAGTTAAGTTGACCATGCATAGAGGGATAGGTGGAAAGTTCCAGTTAATGATGAGTTATCATGGGCGAGTTGGACAAGTGGGGCCAGTTTTGCATGGGTTTAGCCTCTATTTTCTAGTGATTTGAGCAATTTTGAGTTTCACATGGGATGAACTAGGAGTCAGTATGAGTTTGAGCCTATGTTCACTCATTTTGCATGAGTTTTGATTCCTTTTTTCTAGGGTTTTGATGCTTGCTCATAAATAGAGTTTTTAGGAGATATTTTCACTTGGAGTTGACCTTCAGTTCCACCTTCTTTTCTCTTTGTGGAGGTTTTTGTATAAAGTGAAATGACTTAGTCATTTTTTCGACAGTTCTCACTTTTCTATCTCTTGCACAGTTTTGGAGAGATTGAGAAAAGTCTTGTAGCTCTTTCATTTTTTCTAGATTCATGACAACATACTTCAATAAAAGTTCAGTTTGCCTACAAAAATTCTCAAGTGTCTTCTTTTCATATTAGGTTTGATTTGAGAGTTATTGTGTTTAAATTTTAAGCCTTTCATTTTCCATCAATAGTATGAATCCTTGTACCTATCTCATATTAGCTTCATAGGTTGTGGATTGTGCAGTATGATATTTTTAATAACTCTAACTGGGAAAAAACCAAGTTTTTTCCTTTGAGGGGAATAGTGTTATCAAACCTTTGTATGAATTACTTATGTGATTAGTTTGAATAGACTTAAGTTGTGCAATTAGAATTCATTGAAGGGTTGTTGTGAATTGAGTTTGATTAATTTAGGTTCATCACCATTAAATTTCTTTAAGTTTCAATCATTTTATGCAGTTTTCCTCACCCTTTTCCTCCATCGAGAACTTTTAGTACCTAATTGAATATCAAATAGGAACCAGCCTATAATTTGGAGGTCTAGTTTCATTATAGGGTACCCACAACCTGAAACTAGTTCCAATGTTACACAGGATTGTAGAGCTTTACAACATTGCATGTAGGTGAAAATCCCTATGATAACAAGAACATCTCCATTTGAAGTCCTAGTAAACCCTCCTCCTATGGTCACAAGTGTTGTGGCACCTTTTGTTTTGGTTCATTCCATGCATTCCTCACCCATTTTAGGATTACCTTTTGATAGTCTAACATAGGTTTTAGACAATGTGACTAGTTCTCCAATATCATTTCCTAGTTTTTCATCACTGTCTTTTGATATCACATCAACTTATGATTTGGATCAAATTCTGAATGATTATGTGCAAGTTTATAGAATTGAAATTCTTAAGGTCATTTTGACTAACACTTCCCATATTGTGACTACAACCTTTGTAGATACAGCTACTACTTCTCATCCAATGACCACTCATCCTAAATAAAGATTGTCATTGACACCATGGTTGTCTTCACAAGCACCAAAAAGAAGAAAGGAGGTCATCTCTCCCGATGAATTTGACTTCGCACAACTTGCTACTGCAAAGATAACAACTAAGAAAAAGGCGAAGACCCTTTCAAGGGTGATTTTTGAGAAATATGGTCACAAATATGTTGAGATAGCTTTGCCTCCTTCAGACAAAACTTATGAAGAGGTGGATCTTGCAGTGTATTCTGTCACAAGGGTTGATTTGGGAAAAATAACTCATGATAGTGCAAAAGAAGATGTCCAATCAACTTTAAAATCTCTTATTGATAAATATGACAGGGAAAATAAAATGAAGGATCATTATAAGGCCAAGGTAGAACAACTCACAAAGGTATTACAAAAGATCACTCAGTCTTATGAAATTATCGAACCCGAGGAAATTGCCATTAATACCGAGAATCCTATCATTCAGAAGGTTGAAAAGGCACAAGCAAGAGGCAGGATTTTTGTTGATTATCTTGATCATTTGAATACATCGGGAACAAATATGCTAGGTGTTGCCATGGAAAAGCTAAAGAAGATGGAGAACATGAGGGAAAATTTGGATAGTATAGTGAATGACTTCTCTCAAGAGAAGGACATAGAAGATAAGGTACAATCTTGGACTAGAACGATGAAACTCAAGATAGATAGATTGGAGGAGTTTGGGATTATTCCAACTGAGATATGTACATGGAGATTGAAGAATCCTTGGTCCATAAAGAGACCATGCTTACTAACTTGCTTGATAATCTACAATTTGCATGAGAGATAAGTGAAGAACATGACTTGCAACTAATAAACAAGATCGAAGAACTTCCATGCAAGTTATAAGATGATGAACAAAAGATACTTCCCCCAGATAATGTGGTCTAATAGCTTACTAAGGTGATCCAAGAGGAGTTCGAAGATCAAGCATTTTCAATACCAGTGATGGATTGAATTTTTGACCTTCAACTATCATTGAGCAATCTAAAAAAATATATTGGAAGACATGAAAAAGCTTACAATACTGTTAGAGATTCAGTGTCAAGGGCCTAGGAATCATCAAGCACACTTTAGTACCAAAAGATGAAGTATAGATCATATTGAAGAAGTATGGTGATTTATTGATGCAAAATGTTGAAGGAAGTTGATCATGCCTTAGAATAATTTCCATGTTTTAGTAATTTATAAGTGTTTATGCTGAAAAATTAAAAGCTGAATAATTTGAATTATGAATCCAAATCAACCTCTCAACATAACGTCAATGAAGAATCTCTAAATGAAAACACATGTAAAATTTAACTAATTATGCAAAATAAAACAATATGAGCATTCAAAAGAAATCAAACTCCATTGTCATCCTATCATCAAGATCTTGTTTTCAAGCATTTTGATGCTCTCAGATTTTGCATAAGCACAAATGTTGCAAGAGGCTATGATGAATGGATTCAAATGATTGAAAAAGTCCCTTTTTTGGTGAGAAGAGGGGGTTTATATAGATGAATTCATAATGTGAAAAATGAGAAATGAGAAATGAGTGGAGTGATTCATACCATGATTCTTGTTTGGAAGCTCAAAATGTCCAATTTTGAGCTAATTTCATGGAAATGATTTATGAAATTTAAATTATTTAATGAAATATGTGAATGAATTTTAATGATTAATGCAAATATATTTAAATGAAATATGCAATATTTAAATGATTAATGCAAATATATTTAAATGAAATATACAATATTTAAATGAATTTATGGAAATATGATTATGCAGTGAATTTAAGTGATAGATGATTAATGAAATGATAAGGATTAGTGAAATATGTAAATGGATCATCTAAATGAAATGGATAAATGTTTAAATGATTTTATGAACTATATAAATGGATGATGATTAATGTGAATGCAAATGATATTTTAGTGATTAATGCCTAAATGATAAATGATTATGATTAAATGCCTATAAATGCTTATAATATTTGAATAGTTTTATAAATATGGAGATGATGAATAAAAATGATTATGAGGACATTTTTATGCGTCTACATTTTGCCCCTATTTGATACAATGTAGCTTGTCACATTGTTTCAAAGAAAAAGATTGATCAACTGATACATGCCCCAGAGATATCCTGGTAAGGATTATGATAAGAATGATATGCCCCCTCAAGAGATTGATCGAACAAGGTGTAGGAAGATTAATCTCTCGATAGATGTCAAGAAAATGATTAGATACTTGATGTTGCACAAGTGATAAAGCGGTGATGTACATTTGATGGAAATGCACAGGTGATGAGCATAACTAAACAATTGATGGAAGTGATCAGTATAGCTAGGTTGATCAGCTGATTAAGTTGATTGAGATTGGTGCTTGCATAAGGCAAGTTGATAGAATGATTCATTGATTGATTAAGGGGACATGAGATTTCAAGATGCAAGTTGATTGATTTCTCTACGACAAGAAAGATGAAGAAAATGAAATGCAATAAATGGAAGATGCAAGATGGGAGAAAATGAAGGTGATGAAGCCTCTTGTGCCTTTTAAGTGCTTTTATCATCATCGAGCTTATTATGTCGCAAATTAGTATAAGCGTCTGGATAACATGAACATCTAGACGACCTAAATACTGTTTGTGTTTTTATTTAGTAATGAAGTATAAGCATCTAGGTATAAGAATCCTAGATGACCTGAATACTTATTGCATGGAAGACACTATCAGACAGGAAATTCTCTCATCCACACTAGACTCATAGGTCCTCAATGGTTTTAGACAACCATGTCTTAAGACTAGTCGTCCTATGAATAAGAAACAATCCACAAACAACAAACAAGTGAACATGCCCCATCATCACCTCTCTAGTCCCAGACATCTTGGAGAATCTAAAAGACATGCCACCAAAGATAAAACCATAAAACAATCAAAGATAAACAAACAAACATGCATCATGCTTCGATATAGAACTGATTTTGGTATGGTTGTGTGTGTTTGGGTTGAATTTGAAAGATGGATTGGTAGGTATGCTTTTTTGATTGTCAGTCGTGGTGCGTTTTGATTTTGCTGAAGTTCAAAGCTATGTGGTGATCTGAAAGTGTCATTGTTGAGGGATTTTTGAAGTTATTTGATTTTTTTGGAATTTTGGAATATTTGATTTTTTTTGGATTTTTTTCAGGACATTTTATGATTTTTATGATTTTTTCAGGACATTTTATGATGGAATGAGATGATATGATTGTTATGCGCTTGGTTGAAGAAAATAGATGCCCCACACTAGAGGTAGTGCAACCATGGATAAATGATAGATTACCATGAAAGATTCATTGCAAAGCATGTCACACAAGCAACATATCTCTTGTCAAAAGATGATAATGGTTGATTGATTAAGATGCTAGCAATGATTGATTCCATAAGGCATGATGATAATAAGTACTTAGGATCACTGATTCCTCTAAGTACGATAATTTATTGATGATTATCGATGATTGATTGACAAAAGATATGAGGATTGTATAATATTTTACAACTAGGCTCAAATATGATTTGCATGATAAGGTTCAAGGTTGCAAAGGGACATGATGCCTAGAATTGGAGGTAATGTAATCATGGATAAATGATAAAGATGTGAACTATGATGGAATGGTAATGCATAAGGATATGAAAGGAAGTCCAAAGCATGCATTTGTAATTTTGCCCCTAATCTCATCAAGAACAAAGAAAGGAAATGGGACATGGATTTTCACAAGCTAGGAGATATGGAATGGAAGAATGCAGGGATAATGATAATGAATAAGATGATCAAGATCAACTAGATAAGCTATAGACGCAATGCCTAATTATTTTTCCCCTATTCCTCATCAAGACCAAGTAAGGGATGAAAGGATGTATTTAGATAGGATGGTGGAATATGGATAAGGTGAAGGATATGGTATGGAAGATATGGATAAAGTGTATAAGATAAGATGTATGACATTCAAGAAGATCCTTAACCTTTTCAAGAGAAAAGGTGGAAAGGTAAAGGATGAACGTAAAGAGGATAATGGATATGAATGATAGGATGGAGAGAACTTGCCCCCAAGTGTAAAGTGCAAGAGGAATATGGAAGATATGATATGGATAGGGATAAATGAAAATGGAAGATAGTATATACATGATAGGAAGATGGAGGGAGGACTCAAGCATCAAGTTCCATGACTAATATCCCTCGAATATGTGTTCTAATAAACCATGGCAATGAGGATTAGACTCATAAATGCTGGTAAAATAGTGGCATGATGGAAGAAGCTAAGGACTTATGCAAAGGTTTGGATTAAAGGAGGATAATGGGGGATGAATGTTGGATAATTGATAGGAGGTTGGAAGGCTTGTTGATGGATAGATGGAAAGGATGGCAAGATCAACATTGGCACACACCTTGAAGGGTGGTGGAGTGATGGAGGAAAAATGGATTTGGAAGGTGACAGGTTTCTAGATGAAAGATTGGAGGAAGCTTTTGGATTAGCAAATTTGGATGCCAATTTAGATTTTATTGCTTCTATGAGACTTTTAGGAATCCACATAGATTTTGACTTTGATTTTTTCTTTGTGGGCCTTTGTGGCCTTTGAGATTTTTCTTTTGATTTGATGGGCCTTTGTGGCATTTGAAATTTTTCTTTTTGCTTTGTGGGCCTTTGTGGCCTTTGAAATTTTTCTTTTTGCTTTGATGGGCCTTTGTGGCCTTTTGGATTTTTCTTTTGACTTGATGGGCCTTTGTGGCCTTTTGGATTTTTCTTTTGACTTTGGATAAGATTTTCTTTTATTTGTACATGTCTCTTCGAGGAGACATGTTGATCCTTTGATATATGTGGATTTTTATATGGAAGCTTTTGACATTTGGCACCCAAATTGCTTCCAAGAGCAATGGGATAGGTGGATGGAGATGAATTATATGGAGGTATTAATGATGGGTTAATGTAGGTAGAATTTAGAGAGGGTATCAAGGATGTGTGCCTTTGTTGTTCTTGATGAATAAGAGATGGAGGGTTGTAGGGCCCTAATATGGATGGAAGGGTTGATGAACTAGGATTTGGATGATAAGGACCAAGGATAGATGAAAGGTTTGATGGACTAGGATAAGGACCTAGGATAGATGGAAGGTTTGATGGACTAGGATACTTGGGTTTATTTTGATGGAATTTGGAATTACGATGGGTACCAATATCTTGAGTGTGAGGTGTATAACCAAGGCCATGATAATATGGATTTTCTTGGATATAAAGGGGTTCTAGGATACCTTGCTCATGAAGGCCTAACCCTTTTCCTTTGTAGTTCATACTTTGACAAATTCATTTTCCAATGGGATATGTATTATTAATGAAACAAGATGCGAGTCCATTGTGAGGTGGATGTGATATGGAAGGAATAACAAGATCTTGGAGTAAATCACCTTGAATAAAAGTGAGGGAACCCATTTGATAGGTAAGGGGCTCATGGATAGATTGAATAGGGGTGATAGACTCTTGTGGAGGATTATGATCATGAGGGGAATTAGGATGGGTGATAGGATCTTGACATGGGGATGATGGGGTACTTTGATCTTGACTTGGAAAAGAATCATTAGGTGTAGGAGATGAAATATATTGCTCTTTATTAGTAAGTGGTATGAAAGGCATATCTTGATCATTAGAATGATGAACATCATCATGGAATGAAATGGTATCCTTGAATGGGGGTATATCTTGATCTTGATGAGGAAGGGAATATTGAGATTTTATGGAAATAATATCTTGATCATAAGATGGTAGGACATCATTGGATATGATGGAATCATGAGAGGGTATGGATTCATTAGATGAGGTGGAAGTAGGACTTGGAAGGATACTTTTCCCTTGAGATGGAAGGGGATCATCTTGGATTAAACAAAAGGAGATAAGGGGATCATCATGAGGTTCTTGAGAGATGGGATCTTGGTCAAAGATTGGAAGGGCTTGTGGAATTTTGGTATCATTGGATGGAGTGGAAAGAATACTCTGATCTTGATGTGTAGGGGATTTTATGCTAGCATGCTTTGGACTAAGAGATTGACATGAATCATTGGATGTAGATGGTATGATAATAGAGGATGGTTGGATGGAATTATTAACCTGGGTGAAAGACTCATGAGGTTTATTTTGAATTATGGGGGATGAAGATAGATGCATGACATGGTAGGATTTCTCAATATAATTTGTGTTTGAGGACTTAGGTTTGGGATTCTCATTTAACCTTTGTAGAAAGTCATGGAAATTAAACTTGGATGATGTAGTTTTGGGTGAGGATGAAGGCTTATGAGATGATTTCATCACTTCATTCAAATTTTGGGATTCTAGGTGTTTTTCAAACTCTTTCAAACAATGGTCAAGATATTCAATCCTTTGGTTTCATTCATAGGTTGGTGATGAATATGGAGGATAACAGTTAGACATGTTTGGTTGGTGGTTTTGGGAATGTTTTGAGGTATTTTGAATTACTAGGTGTGATGTTTGTTTGAGGTCTATTTGTGAACACACACGCAAGACATATAAGACAAAGTGTTTGAGTTTAACAATACAAGCACAAATCCTAAGGTTGGAAAGGACTATATTTGCTAGATTCCACGTGGGTTTCCCCAACCACACTTATTCTTAGCGGATGAATCCAGAAGCTTGGCTGCATAGGCTCCCCCTTACATTGCACTCACTTCTCAGGCCAACCAAGCTTCCAACCCCCATAAATCTCCCATGGCGGGTTGATCACCTCTACTAAGAACTGCGAGAATGTGGATGCCTTCACAACGACTGTTGCTGCGCTAGCAAATAGATGGGATTTTGGCAACTACACAAAGTTTTTTAGTTCGAGACCCTCATTCGAGTGGCCATACATGGGGCACAAGATTAAGCTCCATTTAGGAGGCACTCCAGTCTGAAGAGGTTACGCTCAACAGGGTTTTGGGGAGTACTACTTGGTCTGTATGGCACATCCGCACTCGTAATCCTAGGCTTTCCCTTAGGATTCACATTTATATACTGGTTGGGGGTAGCTTGGCCAAAAAGCTCCGTTGCCGGTCTGAGTCGCCTTGGGGTGAGTACTTTTTCCCACCAAGGCAGGCCCAAGTTCTAGAGTCAATAAATGTGTTTCTCTTGCACCCAGGATCGCACTAGTGTGCAAGGGGAGAGGATACTTCGATTATTGAATCGGGGTGACACATAAAATAGATGGGTCTGGTTTTTTGATCACCTAGTTTGCACAAGGTGAGAGCATAATCACCTACCACCTTCAAGCACAACAAACAGTGTTCATTGAATCCCTAATTAAGCCTAGGTGAGAGAAGACAATTGTTCATTTTAAAGCACCAATTTGAAAAGTTTTCTAATCTAAAAGACAATTGGTTTCAAAATTATGTCTTCGACGAACGTCCTACATCAAAATCTCATTAGTAGTTTAAAGCCTCCTTTCTTTGACAAACGTATGTTTTGATTTTAAATCTCTGTCAAACAAACCTGCAAGAAAAGCCCAAAATTAGCCCACAAATTGACAATTAAATTATGAAGAAAAAGACATTAATATAAATTAAAGTTAAGCTAAAATTAGAAACTAATCTAGATTAAAAATTAATCTAAAATTAAAAACTACTCTAAATTAAAAGTTAATTTAAATTAAAAAATAATCTAAAATTAGAAATTAATTAAAAACTAATCTAAACAAATAAATAAATAAAACTAATTTAAATTAAAAGCTAATCTAAATTAAGTTAAATCTAAATTAGAATTATTCTAAACTATATTAATCCTAAATTAAATTAAATCTACATTCTAAATTTAGTCTAAATTAAAAATTAAATTTAAATAAAAAAGCTAAATCTAAATTAGAAATTAGATCTAAATTAAAAACTAAAAGCTAAACTAAAAGTAAAAGCTAAATCTAAAAGGCTAAAAAAAACTAAATCAAAAATCAAAAGTTAAAATCTAAATTTAAATCTAAATCTAAACTAACAGTTAGATCCAAATTAAAAGATAAATCTAGATTAAAATTAAATTAAAAATTAAAATTAAATGCAAACTAAATTAAATCTAAAATTAGTTTAAATTACATTAAATCTAAAACTAAACTAAAGCCAAATTAAAACTAAATTAAAAACTAATTCAATCAAAACTGACATAAGGTAGATTGACTGCTAAAAATTAAAATGACAAACAAAATCAGCAAACAAAGAGGGGGCAACAAACTAAAAATTCAAATGCATTTTTGAGATGGTGAATGCTGAAGACATCAAATGCATTTGTTGAGAAAGTAAATGCTGAAGACATCAAATGCCTTTGTTGAAGACTTAAAACTCCTTTGCTGAAAGTGACTTTGTTGCCTTTGTATCACATAAAGTTCACAATCAAAGAGAAAAAAGAAGAAGCTGATTTTATGAGAACAAAAAGATTATCAAAACCTCTGTTAGATTCATCCCAGCTATTTGTGACTTCAAATCATGTCATGAAAACAGATTTTGCAGCTGTCTCTTCATGTATAATGGTAAAAGTGAATAGTGCAGCAAGTATTTTCCTCAAAATTTAAAACATTTAGCATTATTCTTCGTTATACCAAATTAGATTTGAGATTAATCATCAAATGTTTTCTTGTGCACCCAAATAAAAATTTGTGAAAGTATTTCATATGAGATAATAGCAAATATCTTCCATAGTTCTCACACAATCCAAGATGAGGAAAAAGTGATTGCTGAATGAAATCCAATTTTAAATTAAGAGCCAATGGATTATTCAAATCTACAACAAACTGCAACTAAAAAACCATTGGGCCCTTCACGTCAGGTTCACCATTTTGTTTATGCTGAAAAATTGAAAGCTGAATAATTTGAATTATGAATCCAAATCAACCTCTCAACATAACATCAATGAAGCATTTCTAAATGAAAACACATGTAAAATGTAACTAGTTATGCAAACTAAAACAACATGAGCATTCAAAAGAAATCAAACTCCATTGCCATCCTATCATCAAGATCTTGTTTTCAAGCATTTTGATGCTCTCAGATTTTGCATAAGCACAAATGTTGCAAGAGGCTATGATGAATGGATTCAAATGATTGAAAAAGTCCCTTTTTTGGTGAGAAGAGGGGGTTTATATAGATGAATGCATAATGTGAGAAATGAGAAATGAGTGGAGTGATTCATGCCATGATTCTTTTTTGGAAGCTCAAAATGTGCAATTTTGAGCTAATTTCATGGAAATGGTTTATGAGTTTAAAGTGCATTTTTGAGCTAATTTCATGGAAATGATTTATAAAATTTAAATTATTTAATGAAATAGGTGAATGAATTTTAATGATTAATGCAAATATATTTAAATGAAATATGCAATATTTAAATGAATTTATGGAAATATGATTATGCAGTGAATTTAAGTGATAGATGATTAATGAAATGATAAGGATTAGTGAAATATGTAAATGGATCATCTAAATGAAATGGATAAATGTTTAAATGATTTTATGAACTATATAAATGGATGATGATTAATGTGAATGCAAATGATATTTTAGTGATTAATGCCTAAATGATAAATGATTATGATTAAATGCCTATAAATGCTTATAATATTTGAATAGTTTTATAAATATGGAGATGATGGATAAAAATGATTATGAGGACATTTTTATGTGTCTACAATAAGTTTTTGTAATTAGTTGAAGATAATTTACATGTTATTTTTAAAATTGTAAATACATGTAACAATTTTGTAGTCCTCCAATAATTTTGGACTCCAAAGTTGAATAAGTCAAAAGTTAGTTAGGGGTTTTTCCTAGAATAGCTTGTAGCTCTCACCTATAAATAAGATAGAGCTCAAAAGTATCCAAGCTCTTACTTTTCCATCAAGTAAGAAATTAGTTCATTCCTTCTTCAGAAAGGTGAACTTTCTATGAAGATTTGTACCTTATTTCGTAGAGAAGACTCATCATATTATTAATATGATGAAAGGAACTTCCACATTTCATTGGACTGCAGAAGGGAAAGATGCATTTGATGATATTAAAAAGAGGCTATTGCTCAAGCAACAGTGTTAGTATGTCCAAACTACATGAAGGAGTTTATCATATATAGTTATGCTTTCGAGCATACACTCTTAGCGATCTTGGTGCAAGAAAATATGAGGGATTTGAATCCCTAATTGCATTCATGAGTTATACTTTGAAGAATCATAAATTAAAATATTCCTAGATGGAGAAACATGCTTTCATTGTGGTTAAGGTAGTGAAGAATTTTAGGTTTTACATCCTTAACAACCATGTCAGAGCATTGGTTCCAGATTCAACTATCAAGTCCATCTTGACACAGTAGGAATTTGGTATGAAAAGGGGCAATTGGATTGCCAAAATACAGGAATATGATATGGATATCAAGCCCACTAAACTAGTGTGTGGGTGAGGTTTATGTCAGCTTATTGCTGATAATAATCTTGATGATGAAGTTTCAGATGAGGAGGTGAGTTCAAATGATTTTCCAATGGTTTTGTTTGTCAGTACTACTAATGAATGGTACTCAAATATTTCTCATTTCGTTTCATACAAAGAATGTCTGGATCACCTTACACCCAAGGAGAAAATAACTATCAAGCTCAAATCAACAAATTATGTCTTATGGGACAATGGATTGTATAAGCGTAGCTTAGATGGTATTTTTTTGCGCTGTGTTGATAAGGAACAATAGAGAAAGTTGTTGAAATATTTTCATGACTTAGCATGTGGAGGACACTTCTTAGTGCCAATTACAACCCACAAGATTTTGAGGGATAAGTATTGTTGGCCTACTCTTTATCAAGATGTGTACTCTTAGGTGCATAAATGTGAACTATGTCAATAGTTTGTAGGCAAGCCAAAGTTGGTAGCTCTACGCTTCAAACAGGTCGTCATTAAAGAGCCCTTCCAACAATGGGGCATTGATTTCATTGGTGTAGTGAATCCACCCTCAAGTGTGGGGCACATCTATGTCCTTACCATTACCGACTACTTCACCAATTGGGTGGAGGAAATACCAATAAAGCATGCTACTTCAGAGGCAGTATGTAATTTATTGAAAGAAAACATCATATCCAAGTTTGGTGTGCCAAACAAGATTGCTGCAAACAATGCTTATGCTTTCTTAGCAAGTGATATCACTGAATTTTGTTTTGAGCATAGAATTACACTATCGCTTCATCTGACTATTATCTGCAAGGTAATGGTTAAGCTGAATCAAGCAACAAGAATCTGGTGACCATCATCCGTAAGCTTGTTGATGAGAATCAATGGTTATGCCACAAAGCATTGTATGATGCTTTGTGAGCTGATAGGATTACCCCAAAGAAGGCAATAGGTATGTCCCCATTTCAAATCCTCTATGAGTTGAATGCATAAATTCCCATCACATTGGAATTACCCGCCCTCAAGTTGGCCAAGGCCATTGAGGATGAGACTTTCGATAGCTCAGTTGATAAGCACATCATGCATCTCTTCAAATTGGAGGAGAAACATGTTCAAGTGGTGAATCGTATTATGGATCATCAGGAACAAGTGAAGAAGATTTTTGACAAGAAAGAAAAGTCTCATGATTTCCAGGTTGGATATCTAGTTCTCTTGTGGGACAAGAGAAGAGAACCTAAAGGTATGCACGAAAAGTTTGATTCATTGTGGATGGGTCCATTCAAGATACATCATCTTCATGATGAAAATAACTTTCTTCTTACGTACGAGGATGGTATGCCATTCACACTTCCACATAACGGGCAACATCTGAAACACTTTACTCAATAAGGTGACAAATGTATCATGTAAATATTTGTATGGTCTTTGCATCATTTTTTTTTTGAGTCTTTTTAAGTCTTTTTTATTTTTTTCGCCCTACTCTACACCCAATGGATGGATGAAGGCACTTAGAGTCTGGAGTTCTTCTCCCTTTGATCGTTTCAAAGCGTGACCAAAGGAAACTCCCCAGTTAGAGCCAATTGTTATCCTCGAATTCAACTAGCTTAATTCATGGGATAACCCCTACAAAACTTGTCTATTGCGTAGCCCCACAAACTCTAAACACATAAAATGAGGCAAATCCCAATCACCTTCATGCATAGTCCTTGGTCTTGGTCTTGAGTTGTCTATTCAAGCGTTTTCTTCTTTTGGTTTTTCATTTTCATCTTTTCCACCTTTTTGGTCAAATCTATTTGTAACTGTTACAATTTTTTTTCTCCTTGTTAGGTCAAGATTTTTCCTTGACCTTACAAGTAAGGTTTGGTTTTACTTGTATAAGCGTTGAAAAATGACAAATATGCAAGTGAATAAAGAAAATTTACTTGTAAAGTCGGTATTTTTTTCAACTATACAAGTGATCAAACCCGAAGTTGCAACTTCGCCATTTTTTTATCGAAACTACATTTCATACTTGCAAGTGCGCCATTTTCAATCGCTCCTACAATTTTTCCTTCACACGCGTGTAATTAATGTCATTTTAAATGCTTTTTTAAATCAATATTTTAAGCACTTTTATTCATTTTATTCTTCATTTCAACTGTTATTCCTCTTCTTGTCACCCTCTACAAGTTTGATTAAAGCCTTGGATTTTCATTTGCACATGCCTCAAACAGATTCATCGAGTTTTGACACCTAGGGTTTACGACTTTAGCTCCGGGTAAGTTTTCATTTTTCTGCCTTCTTTATTTTTAAGGTTAGGATTCTTTTTAAAATTCTATCTTCCTATGATTGTAGTTCTTTGTGCAATGTTTTTCTTTCAAGATCACGTCTTTTAATAAACAAGTCACTTTTATTCATTCTTTCTTCGTTTCTTCACATTGAATGTTAGTGTGCTCCATGTTTACCTCGTGCCCTAGTTTAGGTTCATTATCAAACTTCCTTCGACGTCATTTTAATTTTTCTAATCTTTATCTGCATAGAATGATATCAACGGTTTGTATTCTTTGTTCTGTGGATTTTTTGCATGTGTTCCATGTTTATCCCATGCCCTAGATTTCCAAGTTGAGTCTTCTAGGTGCATATGTAAATGTTGTAACATCAGCCTAAAGCACCAATCATACAAACCGAGTTTTTCACAATGTATCGTCGCCTTTTTAAATAACTAGAGGTCCATGTATGTATTATATAGTTTTGCTTCTCCCGTCCATATGAGAAATTGTAGTATTGGCATAAAATACTGATCATTCAAGGGAACAAATCATACCATCACTCCATATGCACCAAAGTTTTTCACCCATACAAATAAAGGTGACCAAGGGATAAACTTGTAATATCGGCTAAAATTCTTAAGTGTGCAAGAAATAAAAGACCTTTAAATAACTTGTTGCGTAGGCAAAAATTACCGATTCAACAAGTCAAAAATGTCACACTTGTAGGGTTGGCAATTTTTGTCAACCCAACAAGTTAAAAGCATTAATGCCTTGTATGATCGTTGTTTTCTAACGTATTTGCAAGGGTTTTTAAAAAATGTTCCCCACTTGTATGGTCGACAATTTTTGCCGGCCCAACAAGTAAACCAATATAATACTTGTACGATAAGTGATTTTCACTGATTTTGCAAATTTTCAAGATCTTCCAAATCTTGTAAGAGCGACAATTTTTGTCAAATTTGCAAAAACTTGTGTACTTCCCCAAATGTAGTGTCAGTTCTTTTTGATGACATTACAAGTTGATCAAGCAATTATTTCCACAGTTTTTCATCTCATGCACCCATTTTCATGAAAACATTGAAAAGCTTTCTACATTGCCATATTAGCCATTTGTGCTCCGTTTACCATGCCACTATGCTTTAAACCCCAGTTTCTATGCTATCAATTATTTTCCATTCCTTGGTGCAATTTTTTCAAATGCAAGTTTATCCTAATATTTGTATCATGCTAATCCTTTTGTGCAATTCTTTTTGCATGCTTTCCAAGATCTTATTTCTTTGCATTCTTTCGAAGTAATAATTGATCCATCACCTTCAAAGGGGAAAATAGTGAAATAAAAGTACCAAGGATTACTTCCCCCTACTGTGGTCACATCAAATGTGGATGAGATTAGGGATACTAAAATTGGTCATGTGGATATGCAAGCCTTTGTGGAAAGAACTGAGAAATAGTCAGTTTCTAAAGGGATGAAGTTGATACTTTACAACTGTTGGAGTTGAGAAGATACAACACCACAAAAGCCCAAAAGATCTTTGCAAGCAAATAACCTGTTACAAGGAGAAACAAAGAGAAACAACAAAGGAAATGCTCAAGAATGTGGAGCCATGAATTCACACAAAATGTAAAATGAATTATATTACAAAAGATAGTTTTCAACTACATATAGATGAAAACCCTAAAAAGGAAAACCCTAAGCTTGCACAATAATAATTAATAAAGTAATTAATTATTATGCACCTAATGTTAGCTTAAATGAAAAGAGGTAAAAGGAAACTTTACGTAATTAAACAAATATTATTTAATTAATAAAGTAAATACCCAATTACTCTAACACCCCCCCTTAAGATAGACATAGGGAAAAGCTAAAACCTAGAAGAAGCTACTGAAAGCAAAAGCAATGGGTCCCGACAACAAGGCCAGATCAGGTACCCATGTACAAAATCAATGTAAACTAAATGAAATGGGGTAAAGGAGAAAACCCAGTGGGAACAAAACTCCTCCCCAAAATAGAATGCAAGGAAGAAATGCAATGCACTAATGAAAGAAGGATAGGAGGTGGATAACATAATACCCACCATAGACAGCTTCTATCATATAAGTACATGTACAATGATCTCCATAGGAGATATAGAAAGAGAGAAGAAGGCCCCCCCACAATGAAGAAAATCTTGTCACAATGGTAGATGCTTGATGTAGAATCCAAAAAGAGATCCTGAAGCGGCAAATGATATTCCTCCCCTTGGGAAGAAATGGATCCATGGACCTGTACTGAAGAAACCCTGTGAAGAATGATGAACCAATCTGTCTCAAGATGTGTGCCATGATAGGATGTTGAAGAGTCTCACTATCTAAATGGAAACAAATAATGTCAAATCCAAATTGATGTGGAGAATACTGAAATGCAACTTCTGAATGCACGGATAATGGTGGGCAAATAGTGATAACCTGACTGTCAAGGTATAGGAGATGAATGTCCTCAAAATAATCCTCCAAGTCTGCAATATAGGACTCAACAAACAAGAAAGATATGTCTGCAACATAAGAGTCCAAAGTAGCTATGTCTGAAAGATGTATGATTCCTTGCTGCATTGAATCAAGAACAACAAGAGATGCTGATGAATTCTCAGTTTGAAGAGTAGGAACTGTGAGACAAACCTCTGATCCATTGGAATATGTAAGGGTGTCTAAATACTCAAGTTCCTCTAAAGTATCATGATCAAATGGTGTATTCTCTCGCCAAGCAATGGGTATGAGACAATCTGAAGCAGGATCCTCTGGGAATGGAGATAGAATAGGGTCTCCATAAATCTCCCAAAGACGTGTCCAAAGTGGGTGAGGACAATCAATGTCCGATATAGCCAACACAGTGTCATGATCAACACTAGACAATATAACTCCTGCAATGTGATTTCTAATAATATCCCATGCTAATCTTCCCTCTAAAGTTGTTGGTTCAGGTATGAGATCATACAAATAAGGCAAAATATTAAGCCACCTACAATGTGTAAGTATACCTTTTGCCCATGACTCATAATTACCTCGTTCCAGAAGAACAATTGAAGGGTGAGTAGAGAAATCCATGATAACTCTTCAAATAAAAAATTCAGAGACTAATGATCTCAGCAATGATAAAGCATATCAACATAACCCATCCAACGCAAACAAACCCCATGTAGGAGCTAAGATGACCAAGTAATTGAGCAAAGTGTAAAAACACACAAAATTGAATAAAAAATACCTGGTAAATATTCTGATAAAATAGACTGTAGATTTGGAAAGAGCATTGTAACACTTTTCCAACGTCTATTCGTTTGTGCAAAACGGACACCATGGCCAAAAGTTATGAATTTTTAAAAAATTGAATTTAGCTTGTAGGAAACGATTTTTCTAGCAAAAAATGTTTATTTCTAACTTGATTTTTGGAAAATCTACTCATTGTTTGTAGACAAAAATAAAAACCCAGAAATATTTTGATGCTAGAAACAAAACCCAGAAATCGTTTCTTGATCCAACAAGCAGAATACGAGAAAATTATTATTTTTTTACTTTCAGCCAGGAGAAAAATGACACGTGCCATTTTTTTTAATAGTGATTTTCTCTAGATCTATGCAAGATATGCAAAATCTAAAAGATACCCAGTTCAAATTTCAACGCTGGCTACAAAACCCATAAATCGTTTTTCCTACAAATAAGTGAAAATTGAATTTTTGAAGCAAAAATGATGACGACTCCAATAAAAAATGGCTTGCAACAAATCCTTGTAGCTCCAAAAATCTTCAAAACAAGAACAAACAGCTGCAAATCTGAAGCTCTGATATCATGTTGGAGTTGAGAAGATACAACACCACAGAAGCCCAAAAGATCTTTGCAAGCAAATAACCTATTACAAGGAGAAACAAAGAGAAGCAACAAAGGAAATGCTCAAGAATGTGGAGCCATGAATTCACACAAAATGTAAAATGAATTATATTACAAAAGATAGTTTTCAACTACATATAGATGAAAACCCTAAAAAGGAAAACCTTAGGCTTGCACAATAATAATTAATAAAGTAATTAATTATTATGCACCTAATGTTAGTTTAAGTGAAAAGAGGTAAAAGGGAACTTTACGTAATTAAACAAATATTGTTTAATTAATAAAGTAAATACCCAATTACTCTAACAACAATAGCCTACATCTTGTAGCTTCTTTCCTAGTAGCTGCACGAAATCCAAAATTTGTACTACAAGTTGCTGCTTATTACAATAAAGATGACAGGAAGGTCAAGGATTCCAATGGAAATGTGATAATGGACCGAGGAGTAGATTTCATTCAAAACATGTTCAAGTGCCCATATGTTGAAATTTCTAGGGAATCTCCACATGAAAAGTTTGAGAAAGATCCTGATTCTGCGAGGAGACATGTCAATAGTGAATGGTTGAAGGAACATAAAGCAGATATTACTAGATGGCCAAAGAGCTCTCCCCAAAGTGACTATATTCAAGAGGTAAATGATATCATCACTCTTCTCAATAGAGTGCATGGTTTGTCAAATTCATTCTATTTTGAAGATTGGATGTTTCAATATACCAAGATCATTATGAGAGGAAAGCAACACAAATTTTTTAGTAATTCTCTTCATGAGAAATTGACTCAAGTACATAAAACTCATAAGTTCTATATGACTTCGTACTTGGTATATGCTGCAGTCAGAATGAGAAACTTTCCAGGACTGACTTTTGAAGGTGACAGAAAGGTTGTACCAATTCACAAATTCATAGATCACTCTTAATGGAAGTATTAATCACTTCAAAAGGGTGAATGATGCATTTTTTGGGCCACTCCTATGTGCTTTCAATCCTGAATTATAAAACAAGAGGGTGTCAGATGAAGCTTGGAAAATAGTGAATAAATACGGATGTTTGATTTTATAGTTTCCTAGTTTCACTTACTTAAGAGTAGAGTGCTATGCAAGCTATCCATACATGCTTCCCAGATATCCCAGTGACAAGATCATCTTAATGGAGCTATGCAAACAAATCATAGTTGTTCACAATCAAAGGATGGATGCTCATAAACCAAGATTTAAATTTCCCTTGTCAATTGGAAGGTATTCTGTTTTGACCTCTTATAAGGCCAAAGCAGTTGAATATAAAATGCAACAAGTAAAAATCAAGTTGTTTAAGGCAAGGTTAGATTTTGACTACAGGGGAATGAAGGCTAGGATCAAAATGGCTTTCTCCCATGTTCATCAGATTAAGGATATTTGGGTTGATATAAGGATGGAAAGAGAAATCAAAAAGTTTGATTATTGTAGGCTAACTCTAGATCAAATAAGGGAGTTAGATCTTGCAGATGTTCCAGAGGATATGGAGGACGAGGATAACATTCTAAATAAAGAATACAAAAGGAAAAGTATTATAGCTGCACCTCTTCCTCCAATTTAGTGGTCCCGAAAGGAGGTGATATCAATTAGGAAAAGGTTCCAACCTATCTTAGCTAGCACTAATGTTTCATTGGATGAAATGGATAGGGATCTTCAATTAAAACCTCTTTACAGGATCGGAAGACGAAGCTGAGGTTCAAGCAAGTAAAAGACCATAATTAAGAACTATAAATAAGAATGATGCTCCGAGTTCAAGTAGAGCTTCAAAGCCTCAAATCAAGTTTGTAGTCAAAGGTGGTAAGAAGGATGGGAAGTCTGCAGAAAAGTCATTTGCAGAGGCTCAAAAGGAGCATGCTCAATAGCATATACAAGAGAAAGAACATGCGTAAGAGGAAGAAGAGGTTGAAGAGGAAGATCATCAAGAAGCAGAAATGTCTCCCCATAAAAATATTCATGAGGAACCTCCTATCATTTCATCCCCTCTTAGCAATGTTGTATCTTCTTCCATTATTCCTCCAATGACAACATCTCCATCTGAAGTCCTAGTAAACCCTCCTCTTATGGTCACAAGTGTTGTGGCACCTTTTGTTTTGGTTCATTCCATGCATTCCTCACCCATTTTAGGATTACCTTTTGATAGTCTAAGATAGGGTTTAGACAATGTGTTTGGTTCTCCAATGTTATTGCCTAGTTTTTCATCACTGTCTTTTGATATCACATCAACTTATGATTTGGATCAATTTCTGAATGATTATGTGCAAGTTTCTAGAATTGAAATTCTTATGGTCATTTTGACTAACACTTCCCCTATTGTGACTACAACCTTTGTAGATACAGCTACTACTTCTCATCCAATGACCACTCAGCTGAAAGAAAGATCACCATTGCCACCATGGTTGTCTTTGCAAGCACTAAAAAGAAGAAAGGAGGGCATCTCTCTTGATGAATTTGACTTCACATAGCTTGCTGTTGCAAAGACAATAACTAAGAAGAAGGCGAAGACCCTTTCAAGGGTGATTTTTTGAGAAAGATGGTCACAAATATTTCGAGATAGCTCAACCTTCTCCAAACAAAACTTATGAAGAGGTGGATCTTGCTGAGTATTCTGTCACAATGGTTGATTTGGGAAAATAACTCATGATAGTGCAAAAGGAGATGTTCAATCAGCTTTAGACTCTCTTATTGAGAAATATGATAGGGAAAAGAAAATGAAGGATTATTATAAGGACAAGGTAGAACAACTCACAAAGGTATTATAGAAGATCACTCAGTCTTCTGAAATTGATGAACTTGAGGCAATTGTAATTGATACCAAGAATCCTATCATTCAGAAGGTTGAAAAGGCATAAGCAAGAGGCAAGATTGTTGCTGATTATCTTGATTGTTTGAATACATTGGGAATAGAGATGCTAGGTGCTACCATGGAAAAGCTAAAGAAGATGGAGAACATGAGGGAAAAATTGGATAGTACTGTGAATGACTTCTCTCAAGAGAAGAAGGAAATAGAAGATAAGGTACATGTTATCAACGAGGATTGCACCTTAGTTAAGTTAGACTTAACTATCCTATGTAACATGGAAACATTCTCAAGCTGTGGGTGACCTATAACAAGAATGAATCTCCAGAGAGGGCTAGTTCTCCTAGTAGATCACCTAAAACTACTATTTTTTTTGAGAAAATGGATAGAAGGATACTTGAAATAAAATCCTAAGACTTAAAGGGTGATGCACCATAAACTTATAACTTATCCACTAGTTCAACTCACAATCAGTTTGACAAAGACTTTCACTCTCACAATTTCATATAAAACATGCAATACAGAAGTGATTTGTATGAAGGTTTGAAAATTAGAGTCTTGCATGAAGGAAAAGCAAAAGTTTTATCATAATTTCAACCCATTGACAACATTAAACACAACACACAACCTGCATCACATGAAACATCTGCATTCAAACATGCAATAATGAGACATAGAAAAGGATTGGGAAATTGAATTACAATTGAACATCAAATCATTAATTGCAAAAATGACACAAAAGCATGAAAAATGAGAGCACTGCTATCTTTATTGATCTAAAAGGAGCTTCTATATCAAACTATGAAAGCTGAGTTACAAAACTTATAAACTATCTGCAATACTCAAAAGAGGAAGAAGCAAGAACTAAAAAAAACAAAGGCCTAGAGATTCATTTTAAATAAATTCAACTTCTAAAACAACTCTTGATTGAATTGGAATTGAAAACAAACATCAACTTGATTGAAGCTAATTCCTACCCCTAACTACTACAAACTCCTTGAAATCGACTTCAAGATAGAAGGAAACAACTGAATTTCCAATTTGGGACCCTTCTTTGTTGCTGATGTGATTGAAATGTTTCCATTTTGCATCTGAACTCGACCTCAAACTGGTAAAGATTTCTCTCAAATGATAAACTAGGTTTTCATGAAATTTAATGGGTTTTTTCATTTAATTTTTTTCTAATTTTTGTCCAAAATCATGAAAACCTAGTTTGTGGTTTTTGAGATATGACCATTTTAATACAAGATGCTGCAAACCTTTCCACAAGTGAATGTTGCCTAAAAATCAAGCTCTTTCCCTTTGCAAGACTTCATTTTCATTCACAACTCAATTCTTCTTCCTTTATTTTGTCAAAAAATCAAGGAAACCTTCTGCTAAACATGGAAACTCTCACTACTTTCCCTCTCAAACTTCAAAAAACGAAAATAAAACTTAATCTTTTTGCCCATTTGCATGTGAATTCCATTAACATACTTTTCCAATTTTTGAATACAAAATAAAAGGCTCTTTGAATTTAAAAATTTGACATTAAATATTATCATTTGAACTATGATAATATTTAAAAGAAGATTCCTTTAAAATATAATTTTAAACCTAGTAATAAGGAAGGCCCTTAATATCTCATTTTCTCTTTTTGATAAATCTTTTGGAAAGAAGATTTTATAAAACTTGAGATATTTGACTAATTGACCTATTTAATGCACTATTTTAACTTGGAAGGTAAAGTTAGTTAACATTTTGGTAACTTCTGTTGAATGCTTATTTGCTAAGCATATTGGATCAATATCCTTGCATATCCATTGGGCATGGAGTCAAATTCCACCTTCCTGAAACTCAAAAAACCTTGTAACTTAGCTGTTAATACTCCGAACAACAACAAAATAAACTAAAAGCAAACTACCAAGGCCTTGGAGGCCAACAAACATGCGCAACATCACTTATTGAAAACCAAACTGAACTGAAAGATGTGCCTTAGGCACTTAGAGAAATGAAAAACCTATTCTATCCTACTTTAACCAATCATCCTTGAAACCTTCAAATACATCCATTCATAGATTGGTTAAAGTAGCTTCCTTTTCTTCTAAAAAAAGAATAATTTACACACTTTTGAACCAGTGAAAAGAAGTGAGTCATAGCAGGAAATACAAGCATCTGCTATAAAACTTCCTAGAAAACATAGATAAAATAACCTACCCTACTTGTTCAAGAATGCTACTGGTTTGAAGTGCATAAGTAGGTGAAATTTGTTGTTTTTCAACATCAATCTCATGTTTTACCTCTAGTCTGGAAAAATGTCTGATTGGGCATCCTATTGAGATGGTTCTCTTTGGACTTTCTTTGCTAGATTTCTATTTGTCAATTGACTCTCCCTCATGCCTTGCAACAAGCCTGATAGGTGGTGGCTTCTCCCATCTTCCTTCCAGCTAGATTAGATGTTGAATTAGACATCCTCTTAATAAACCAATGTACAAAGAATCAATGCTAACTTGTTGCTTACATTATGTTGCCTTCTCCACTTGAATATGAATTATGGCCTGATTCGGGGGGTCTAAAAACTAACCCAAATTGGAGTTGTCTAATCTCTGATCATCTTCTTGAGTGAATGTATGATCAAGGAACTTGTTCAAAACTATCTCTTGACATTTGGCCTCTTCTTCCAAAGGCTTTAGCTGCATACTTTCCTTGTTGTCCTCAAAATGATTAGTTTCATCTTGTTCAAATGTGAACATGGCATGCTTAGAAACTTGTTTTACTTTGATGTCCTCATCATTCACTTGTTCATCATGAGAATTTAGCAGAGTGGCAAGCTCTCTACAAGCTAAACAACTGGGATCTTGATAGTCAAACATTGGATTATCTTGAAAAGACTGACCTTCAAATAGTTTACTTGACTATTCTTCAAGGCAAGTTGCATTCTCTGTATCTATGTTAGCTTCTCTTTCATGGAGAACTTGATCTGATTTATTTTCATGTTCAGCCTGATATCAGTCTTATCTTCATGCCGAACAAGTTTTCCAGACTCCAAAACAAAAGTATTCTTTTGATCTTCTATATGGATTGAGATTTTATCTTCATCGTTGCTAGCTTCTTCAATGTAGCACAAAGGGAGTTCTGAAAAAAAAATCAGATGCTTCACATCCATGGAGGACATGATCCTATTTGCAAATAGGGTTCTCTTCCTTTGACAGGCTTTCTAGATCTTCTTCATTACTGTACCAGCTGGATACCTCAAAATAGTTATCAATGTTTTGTTGTTCAAACTGATCTTGGTTTTCCAAAATCTGTTCTTGCCCCTGACTTGCAACTACTGTGGGTATGAGCATGCTTTCTTCATCTTGGTCAACAAAATAAGGAAGATCATCAAAACAAAATGTAGACTCTTCCTTTTCATCACCCCTCCCTTGCTTTTAATCAGCTTGCTATGTATGATTAACCCTACAAAAATCCTCACCTTGCCAATTCATTAGTGCTACATCATGCTAGGCATATTCAGGACGAGAACTTTGCTATTATGGATCTTGCTAAACAACAACATTATTTTGCACCATTAAGGCCTGATTTATCATTCCATTCAAGCAAATTGGCTGGTTGTCTGGTTGGTTACATAGATGACACCAATCGTACTCTTGTGCCATATTTTTTTATATAGGCATGAGCTCCCTTGAAGAGTTGGCAACATTAAGATTATAAGGATGAAAGTGTCTAGGATTGAAATTTCTTCTTTGACCTTGAGAATCAGCTTGAAAAGGTGGCCAATTTGACTGATTAGGCTGATATAGAGCTTGGTGGGGCCTAGGATCTTGGACAACCTATTTCTTGAGATTGAAAAACTCATTACTAACAATTTTACTAAAGGTTTGAAGCATGCATTTTAACTCTTGGATTTCTTGAGATGGACTTGGGACAGCAAATTCTTGGGCTGTAGCTTGATAACTTATTGTGAGAATAGGAAGAACAACAACTAAAGGGGGTAATGACATATGTATGGGTGGTTGCACCTCAGGAAAAAATGGTATAGGAGGCCTTGGGGCTATTCTTCCAACCTGTATAAGGCAGTTTTTTGCTCTAATAACTATATCATAGGTACTTGGTAATGTTTCACCACCCATTGACTGAACCATCACTGCTATATCACTATTTAAAGCTTTTAGAAAGTACAAAAATGCATGATTAGCAGTAAGCCTTATTGTTGCTAGTATTCGATCCCAAGTCCTTTGAAATCAGAGGTTGAAATTTGTCATATGCTCGTGTGGGGCTCTCTTGATGGTAGTCATATGTTCAATCAATGATAGGTTATTTGACTTGTCTTCAAACTATTTATTTAGAGCTTCACCTAACATATCCCATGAAGTAATTGAACCATTGAATTGCCTTACCCTTTAGATATGTAGCCAAAAGCTTCATTGCAACATTCTCTTGTGTAATATGATGGATTAAACATAATGTAGCCACATCCTTGATATGCTCAATTGGAGTAGTCTTATTTTCACCGATGAAGAAAGGAAAGCCTCTCAAGGCTGCTACCGAAATATCATCGTGTTGTGCAAGCAGTAATGGGCTGCCAACATTAAATGTAACAAAAGGAAACTGTCTTGCCATTTTGCATAATAGGCCTAAATCATATGGTAGTCAAAACATGAACATTAAGAAAATCACCACCAACTTGATTCATTGTAGATTCTTGGGCTACTGAAACCAACTGATATATGCTTCGAGTCACTATGGTGTTTGATGATTTTGCCTTGAAACGCTGATAACACTGAAGAAAACACCAAATCCTTTAGTATGTACACTTCTTGTGTGCTTATATTCACACTAGATCTGCTTGAAAATCAGATAACAGAGTCACCAGGTATGTTGTTTTTTACCTCAAAAGGCTGAAAATCTGTTGTGCATACCAAAACAGAAAAGAAAATTATGTTTAAGTGGACTAAAACTCAGTTCAGGGTCCCACCAGGTGTGCCAAAAACTGTTATCAACGAGGATTGCACCCTAGTTAAGTTAGACTCAACTATCCTGTGTAACATGGAAATATTCTCAAACCGTGGGTGACTAATAATGAGAATGAATCTCCAGAGAGGGTTGGTTCCCCTGGTAGATCACTTAAAACTACTAAATTTTATGAGAAAAGGGATAGAAGGATACTTGAAATAAAATCCCAAGACTTAAAAGGTGATGCACTAGAAACTTATAACTTATCCACTAGTTCAACTCACAATCAGTTCGACAAAGACTTTCACTCTCATAATTTTATGTAAAACATGCAATACAAAAGTGATTTGTATGAAGGTTTGAAAATTAGAGGCTTGCATGAAGGAATAACATAAGTTTTATCATAACTTCAAACCATTAACAACATTAAACACATCACACAACCTGCATTACATGAAACTTCTGTTGCAAGTATGAATGAGTATGGTGATGTTGTCATTAATGTTGTCATTGATGTCAACACAGTACAAATTGTTGTAGTAAAAGGAATCAAGTGATTGCAGGTGGTACATGTATTGTTGATATACTGTAGATATTTTGTGAGTACATGGAGCTATCTTTATAGTGTTGCTGGTGTGCTGATATGATGAGTTATCAAGTGCTTTAGAGAAAATTAATAAACAATGAAGATAGAATTGTGTGTATGTGCTGAATATGATTCGATAATTTTCTCTACATTTATTTTGTGTTGATCCTATGCTTGTGTGGATTTGTAGTGTTTTTTATGGGCATCCTTGGGTGATGTATCTAGAATTATAGCTTCTGGGTTGATGAAGAGCGAAATTTGTATTCATCGGTTTGTGAACTGGTCTGGTAGTGTTGTTTGTCTATGGATTGGGAGAAATGTTTCTTCTTTGTAGTCCTCTTCTAGTCTATCTCATATCTTGCAGATCTAGAAGAAGGTTAATAATGGTGTTATCTGTGTCCTGACAAAAGTGTTTGTGGTTTGGTACTCCAAAAGACTAGTTCCAGAGCTACTATGTGTGTCTGCACAGTCCGGTTGGACTGATGGAAAGTGTTATGTGTATGGAAGTTGTTGTAGTTGTTGTGGATGTATATGAAGGATTCTAATAGGTGTTCCACTGTATGGTGAGTCATGTTATGTGCTCCACATGTTATCATCTTGTTGTGAATGTGCGTACTTCAAAGTTCATTGGTGTTTTCATTAGGTTTGGCCGACCTAGTGTCTACACATTACACAAAGGATAAGTATCAATTAAGGAAGTGTGTGATTGATCCAAGATGTTGTTTTGGGTCCTGGTTAAGTATGTATTTGGTCCACTCCCATTCTTATCCACTACAGGAATGTTGAGTCGCCAACCTAATTTGAATTAGTAAAATGAAGAATGTGTATCTGACCTTGGAGAAAGTTTCTAAGATCGAAGATGGTATAAATACAAGTCAAGATGTTGTGAATTATAAGTAACAAGAGTAGCAAGTGTGAGAAGCAAAGCAGGTGCGAAAGAGTGTGCAAAAGTGAATTAAGGTAGCAATTATTTAATGTGTTAGACTCCTAAAAATAGTGAGTTGATGGTGTCTGCAATTCTCTGGTTAAGGCTGCAAATGTGTGGAAGTTTTTGTGATGGATTTTCTGTTATCTATATTTATCTATAGTTAGTGAGCCTCCCTTTTGGACAGTGAGTCTTATTTGTAGGTAGTGAGCCTTGTATCCAGATAGTGAGTCCTATCTTGGGTAGTGAACCCTTTGGTAGTGAGCCTTGTATCCGGTTTTGCATTACTATTATATTGTGAGTTAATCCTCACCGTGGTTTTTCCCTTATAGGGTTTTCCACGTAAACCTGGTGTTTCTTGTGTTGATATTTCTTTCTATTATTTTTACTTCATGCTCATAATTAATAACATATTAAAGTGGATGTGAATTTAATAATTGTTTGAGATTTATGAATGTGATTGGTGACAACTGATTCACCCCCCCTCTCAGTTGTCTTGTGCACTTCAACAACTTCTGCATTCAAACCTACAACAATGAGACATAGAAAAGGATTCCAAAATTGAATCACAATTGAACATCAAATCATTAACTACAACAATGACACAAAAGCATGAAAAAGGAGAACACTGCTATCTTTATTGATCTGAAAGGAGCTTCTGTATCAAACTATGAAAGCTGAGTTACAAAACTTACAAACTATTTGCAATACTCAAAAGAGGAAGAAGCAAGAACTGAAAAAAACAAAGGCCTAGAGATGCCTTTTAAATAAATTCAACTTCTAAAATAACTCCCGATTGATTTGGAATTGAAAACAAACATCGACTTGATTGAAGCTAATTGCTGCAAACTCCTTGAAATCGACTTCAAGATAGAAGTAAACAATTGAATTTCCAATTTGGGACCCTTCTTTGCTGCTAATGTGATTGAAATGTTTCCATTTTGCATCTGAACTCGACCTCAGACTGGTAAAGATTTCTCTCAAATGACAAAATGGGTTTTTCATGAAATTTAATGGGTTTTTTCATTTTTTTTTCTAATTTCTATCCAAAATCATGAAAACCTAGTTCGCAGTTTTTGAGATATGATCGTTTTAATACGAGATGTTGCAAACCTTTCCACAAGTTAATGTTGCCTAAAAATAAAGCTCTTTCCCAATGCAAGACTTCATTTCCCTTCACAACTCAAGTCTTATTCCTTTATTTTGTCAAAAAATCAAGGAAACCTTCTGCCAAACATGGAAACTCTCACTGCTTTCCCTCTCAAACTTCAAAAAGCAAAGATAAAACTTAATCTTTTTGCCCATTTGCACGTGAATTCCATTAACACACTTTTCCAATTTTTGAATACAAAATAAAAGCCTCTTTGACTTTGAAAACTTAACATTAAATATCATCATTTGAACTATGATAATATTTAAAAGAACATTCCTTTAAAATATTCTTTCAAACCTAGCAATAAGGAAGGCCTTTAATATCTCATTTTCTCTTTTTGATAAATCTTTTGGAAAGAAGATTTTGTAAAACTTGAGATATTTGACTAATTGACCTATTTAATGCACTATTTTAACCTAGAAGGTAAAAATAGGTAACAGTACAATCTTGGAATAAAATGAGGAAACTCAAGATAGACGAATTGGAGGAGTTTGGGATTATTCCCAACTGAGATATGTACGTTGAGATTGAAGAATTCTTGATCCAAAAAGAGACCGTGCTTACTAACTTGCTTGATAATCTGCAATCTGCATGAGAGATTAGTGAAGAACACGACTTGTAGCTAATAAACAAGATTGAAGAAATTCCATGCAAGTTACAAGATGATGAACAAAAGTTGCTTCCCCTAGATAATGTGGTCCAATAGTTTACTAAGGTGATCCAAAAGGAGTTTGAAGATCAAGCATTTTCAATACCATTGTTGGATCAAATTTTTGACCTTCAACTATCATTAAGCAATCTGAAATAGTATATTGTAAGACATGAAAAAACTTACAATACATTTAGAGATTCAGTGTTAAGGGCCCGGGGAATCATCAATCACACTTCAATACCAAATGATGAAGTACATATCATATTGAAGAAGTATGATGATTTCTTGATGCAAAATGTTGAATGAAGCTGATCATGCCTTAGATTAGTTTCCATGTTTTAGTAATTTACAAGTTTTTGTAGTGAGTTGAAGATAATTTACATGTTATTTGTAAAATTATAAATACATGTAACAATTTTGTAGTCCAATAATTTTGGACTCCAAAGTTCAATAAGTCAAAAGTTAGTTAGGGTTTTTTCCTAAAATAGCTCATAGCTCCCACCTATAAATAAGAGAGAGAGCTCTATTGTATTATTTACCTTTTGTCTAATGTAACGAAGTGCTACTCATTTGTAAAGAAATTTTGAGACTTTGAAGTTATATTTTGATACTATTTTCAATCAATAAAGAAGGCTAAATTGCATACCAAACTTTGTGTTGGATCAATTTCAATGGATGTGAATGTTCTTATGTCTTTCACATTAGTTTATCTTATTATTCGATTGGATTAGAAAAATTTTATTAATTGAGATTGGAGGGCTTTCAAGTTGATTTGTGTAGACTTTGTGCTACGCCTTTTGCTTGGAATTGTGTAATTGCTGATAATATTGGTGAATGATCTTCAAGACTTTGCGCTTGGAATTGTTCATTCTGTTCATGGATTTGCTTGTGAAGTAGATCAAAGACTTTGTGCTCTATCTGCATCACTAGATACTTTGCTGAAGAACTCATCTTTGAAAACAATGAAAAGACTTTGCGCTTTCGTTGGTTTTCTAGTTATGTATATTTGATTATATCGATACTCCTAGACTATGCTTTGGCAAGTTAGAAGTATTGGAAATTACTGCTTAGGTTTTATTTAAAGTTGCAGAGAATCAAGAAACAAAAATTGTGGAACATTGCAAACATAATCTCTGAAATAAGAGAATCATGAATGTGACACACCCCCATATGATTAGTGTAGTATACATACTGTAAATATTTGAATAGTTTACTTTATTTCTGGTAAGCAATAATATGAGAGGAGAGATTTTATCTCACAACAATTGTGGCTGAAATTCAAGTTTTGTAATCCGTAAAGGGATTATAGAATTTTTACCCAACACAAAGGTAGAGGGAGAATGGTAAGAGAAACATGACAAGCAAGTAATAGTAAAGAGAAATAGGTCTATGAGGAAGAATCCAAACTTGAATGGGAGAGTGAATCAAGCTAGGAAATAGGAGGAAGACAAAACTTAGTGAGAGGATGAGGTAACAATAGCAGAGGATTCTTTGGTAAGTGTATTTTAGCACAAAGAAGGAGGCCGTAGAATGTTTGAGTGCCCATAGTTATAGTAGGTAGGTAGTAAAAGGAGCACTGCTAGAAATCATCTAGCCCAAGAAGATGAAGAGAGTGTGGCACCACAAAAAGGTGTAGAAGAACCAGAGGATGGAGAGTTTCTCATGTTTAGGAGAGTCTTGCTAAAGCCAGAGGGAGAGGAGGATGGACCATCCCAGAGAAGGAGCCTTTTCCAAACTGAATGCAAATATGTAGGTAAGTGGTGTAAGGTTATTATAGATAGTGGTAATATTAATAACTTTGTTTTTGAAGAGATGGTAGAGAAACTAGGTTTGAAAAAGAGGAAGCATCCAAATCCATATAAAGTTTTTCGGTTACAAAAAAAACATGAACTAGTGGTGAATGAGCAATATTTAGTTAATTTTCAAATTGGGTTGAATATAAGGATGAAATTTTATGTGATGTTATGTCGATGAGTGCATGCCATGCGTTATTGGGAAGAAATTGACAATTTGATATAGAGGATATCTATGATGGTAGGATAAACTTGTACACCATTGTGAAGGTGGACATATGTATATGTTGAGCTCACTAAAGGATAACGAGGGAAGTGAAGGACATCAGTCCCATAAGTTGCTATAGTACAACAAAGCAAATTGTGAGGGTGGCCAGAGAGATCAAGAACAACTCAATAGAGGTTCTTGTGAAGAAGAGTGCAAGTTAGAACAAGGGAAGTGGCACTGGAATTTTGCAACAATGACATGAGAATTTGAAGAGCACGAGGACTAAAGATGGTCACAAGGGAAGTAGAGATTCAAAAAAGAAAGATCATAAACCATAGTTGGGACATTCAAAATTTACTCATGAAAGTCATGAGTTTGATCCACTGAGCAGAGTAAGTGGTAGTAGTTTGCACAATGTAGGTGGAAGGCAAGAAAATGACAAAGGAAAAGGAAGGGAAGGTGGAATTGAAGGAATGCAACATGTAGAGGGAAGAGACCAAGTAGATAAGGAGGAAGTATGGATAAAGAACAAGCATGGGATTAGCATCCCATGCACCTCAAAATGCACATGAGTTTCCAAATCATGGAACATTTAAATTTCCTAGCATATCTGATTCAAGAGTATATGGGTTCATGAGCAATCTTGCATCACCCAAAAAGATTTTTCCTTGCTTTGCCTATTCATTTTTCTTCTTTATGTTTTGCTTGTAGGATTTTATGGTTAAATTTTGAAGAATTATTATGTGTTCATGGTAAAATAACAACTTCACCTTAAAGAGGAGCTAAATGGGTATTCATATTTTAAATTTGGCAAATTTTGGTTGAAAATTGAGTAGGTTATGTTATAGTGGAGTTTTAGCCTTGGTTTTGTAAAATTTTTGGCATGCTTGGATGCCCTATAAATCCCCACTAAGTCCCTTTGGACTCCATACTTTCATCAATCACTATTTTAGGTTGAACTTGCAAAAAAATTAACCCTTGTTAGACGTCCAAAACTTCCTTTCTTTACCAAAATTCATTCGATTCCCCCTCACATCTCCACCAAATCCTATTGACCCTCAGAATCATACAGTTTCTCGTTGGCTCATAACTCCCCACATATTTGGTAGTTGCAAAAAAATTCACTATTTCAGATCCCCTTTATCTCCTCACATCCCAATGGCCCATGATTCCCCATAGAACATGTAATAGAAAAAATCCCTAGACTTGATTCAACTACCCTTCAAAATCCCGTAATCATCCCGGTGACCCTTAGATCTTTGTAATTCCTTCTATGCCTATTTCACCTCATTGACTTGCTATTGTAAAAAAACTAATGTTATGTGGATATTATCCAATTATCCCTCAAAATCTCACGATGTCTAAGACCCATCAAATATCCAAAATTTCTCTTTGTGCCAATTTTTCCTATATGAAGACCTAAGATGAAACTTTTCTAGTTATGCAGATATTCCTTGACCCCCCTCAAAATTCTTTAGTCAACATAAAATGTGGATTTCTCCCCACTAAATTCCAAAGTAATGATTATAACGACTTGCATGTGTGTCTCTAAGGCCAATGAGAACTTGACATGTGTCCCAACACTCTAGGACGTGGAGTAGTCACCACTTTTTGCATGCTTCACTATAATTGGGATTCCTTTCCTTTGAAGAGGGAATTCTTCTGTATAAGCTCGAATGGGAGGTTTGAATATTTTAAAGGTTTTAAATGTGTGGGTTTAGAAGACCTTATGGTTCAGTGAATGTAAGAAAATTGAACTATAAACTCATTATAAGGTCTTGTACCCCTATTGTGATGATTTTTATGCATGTTAATAAAGGAATGCTCAATATTATTGTGTGTAAATTTGAAATGTTTCTTGGTTTGGAAGTTTGTCAAAACCCCCAAACCCGAGACTAAACCAAGGGAGCTAGTAAGCAATCACACCTAGCCCATGGTAGCTAAACCCCCTAGGGCTATGGAAAATTTGTGTCACCCCATCTCACCACTTCTATTGAAGGCTACAATCCCTATAAAACAAAACTATTATTGTACTACTATCTATATTTTGTGAAGCATAATAGAAAAAAAATGAGACATAACCTTCGCATATGGTATCATTTTTTTAACTCCTTATAGGAATAGAAAATATCTCTCCAAAAAAAATCTAGTAGTATAGGTTTAGGTTTCAAATTTTGTTGTTTGTACCAAAATTTGGTGCTTGAATTTGGTATTGCTTTGGAATGATTAACAAGTGATGGAGAGAATTTCTAGTGTACTACACATTAGATCAAGTGTATTTTCACTTGGATGAGTAGAGAGAGATTTATAATTATAGGAGCTTGAGATCAATGGTGTAATTGTGTGAACATCTAAACAAATTTGTGGGTGAAAACTTGTGGGAATGTGTATTTTAATGAGACCAATATGATTGTATATAGGTTCTTATATTTGGTTCTTCCTAGAAACAAATATTTTTACAGTATTGAATTTTATGGAGATAGGTATATAGTTTGTCTTCTAGTATGAGGACATGGTTAATACATGCGTGAGACTTAGAGTCTCGATTCAATAAAATTTGAGTGTAGGTATAATAATGGTGATAATTATGGTTTCATAGATATTTATGTATATTTGAGTATTGGCATGAGATAATCATGTATGTGATTGATAGGTGGTGGTGTGTTCAGTGTTAGGAGGTTGTTCTTATCTCTTAGATGCTTATTTGGTTCCTTGAATATGGTAGTTGTGGAGTTTCTTAGAAAATTAAATTTGGAGTTGATATGGTGCTTGAGTCATAAGATCTATAGGCTATCTTCTTTGTTATCTCAATTTGTAAATTATTAATGTGATGATAAGTTTTTATGTTTCAATGTTTGGGATCTATGAGTTCTGCAATGTAGTGGATTGTCCTTACATGTGGACTATTTAAATCCACAAATATTTTTCGTATTGATGTAGGCTTTGTTAGTTGGCCTTGTATATGATTATTTGTGCATTGATGTGTTACATTAGGATGAGAGGATGGATGATTAGAGTCCCTAGATAGCCAATTATTGGGACTAGTAGCATGATTATTTATCACAATGTAATGGATAGCTTGGTTACAAAATTCAATGTGAGCTCTTGGTAGTGATGGTTTATTGCTGGTGATCATGGGGTTCCTTGTACACATGGATTTTTTTCCATGCAATGATTGTTATATAAATTCATTGGTGGTGTTCGATTGGTTCCTAATTACATGTGGTAGTTTTTCTGCTTTATTACCTATAGCTATTTGTTAGGAAAAAGGTGTCTCAACCTTATAATTATAATAAGGTAATATATTTAGTGTGGGGGATTGAAAGGGGGATACACCCCTTGTAGAGTTCGAGGGTAATGCGTCTGAATGCCACATTTTATGTATATTTTATTATTGTAAATTTGGACAATTCATCATTAGGTCTCATATCTAATGGTAGATATTTTGTTAGCTTGTATTACCCTAAAAGGAAACCCTATTTTATGAGGGAATTATATTGTAGTTGTGAATTGTGATGTATTATGAGAGTTTGATAGTTGCTTCTAGGTTTTTGGTTGGTGATAATCTTGTGATAATCTTTCTCTACAAGTATATTATGATTTTCATGATTTATGAATAATATATTGGGCAACTTTTGGAGTGTGGGGTTTATCTCCCGAAATGGTTTTCCCCATGTAAATCACTATGTTATAGTATGCACATTATTTATGTTTAATTTTGTAACTATTGTAAAGATCTGAATGTTTTTGCATTACCCTCCTCTCAAGGTTAGTGTAGGAATTTTCGCTACCTTAACTTCCTTGGACTATTGATGTTGCAATAAAGTATGTGGACCATGGGTGATCTTCATTTAGGAGATAGTTATCATGATTCCATGGATAGCTTGATATCACAACTCAATAGGATCTTTAGTAGTGATGTGGATTCATCACTTGGTAAGATGATTGTTTATAAGGTAAAAGCATGAAGTTGTGTCACACTTTCAACCAGCAAAATAGATTCACCTTAAATGGTTTTGAGTGATTTTTTTTTCCCTAAAACCATGTGGCATATATGTGGCACACATAGTTTCAAGTGAAAGGGTTTCACCCAAAACTATAAAATAATTTTTTCCCATTGAAAATTTGAATTGCAATTGGATTTATGTGTAATATTTTTGAGTGAAACCATTTTAGTCAAGAGGGTTTTGGCTGAAACCCTTTCACTTGAAAGTGTATATGTAGTAGCTTAACCCCTCTTTTGGAGAAAATTTAGAAAAAAATCTTCAACTCTGAATTTCTCCGACTAGGGGTACTTTCATGAAATTTTGAAAATACCCTTTTGTAGAGCTCAAAGTCGAGAATTTTTGTTGTTGTTGATATTTTGACTAATTTTTTTATTATTATTTTTAATTATTGTAAGTTTCAAGTGAAAGGGTTTCACCCAAAACTATAAAATAATTTTTTCCCATTGAAAATTTGAATTGCAATTGGATTTATGTGTAATATTTTTGAGTGAAACCATTTTAGTCAAGAGGGTTTTGGTTGAAACCCTTTCACTTGAAACTGTATATGTAGTAGCTTAACCCCTCTTTTGGAAAAAAATTAGAAAAAAATCATCAACTCTGAATTTCTCTGACTAGGAGTACTTTCATGAAATTTTGAAAATACCCTTTTGTAGAGCTCAAAGTCTAGAATTTTTGTTGTTGTTGATATTTTGAATAATTTTATTATTATTATTTTTAATTATTGTAAGTATGTTTTCATAATCAAACATGAGGCTGATTAGAAATTAAAAAAATCTTAAAAGATCAATGTATAATAGTGGTTTACACTTTCTAGGAGATCCTGATTTTTGCTGAAATCACATATTTTTTTAAAATATAATGATTTAAGCCTTGAAAAGTTCCATTTAAAGGATTCCAATTGAAGAGGGTTTGATGAAACCACTTTAGATCACACCCCCTTGGATAGAACCCCTCTATGTGTAATGTTTTTGAGTGAAACCATTTTAGTCAAGAGGGTTTTGGTCAAAACCCTTTCGCTTGAAAGTGTTTATGTAGTAGCTTAACCCCTCTTTTGGAGAAAATTTAGAAAAAAATCTTCAACTCTGAATTTCTTCGACTAGGGGTACTTTCATGAAAATTTGAAAATACCCTTTTATAGAGCTCAAAGTCTAGAATCTATTTTTTTGATATTTTGACTAACTTTTATTATTATTATTTTTAATTATTGTAAGTATGTTTTCATAATCAAACATGAGGTTGATTAGAAATTAAAAAAATCTTAAAAGATCAATGTACAGTAGTGGTTTACACTTTCTGGGAGATCCTGATTTTTGCTGAAATCACATATTTTTAGAAAATATAATGATTTAAGCCTTGAAAAGTTCCATTTAAAGGATTCCAATTGAAGAGGGTTTGATGAAACCACTTTAGATCACACCTCCTTGGATAGAACCCCGCTAGTTTTAAACCATACCTATAACGGAGTCTCCTTTACACCTATCAAAATGCTGATAAAAAACCACTTTTGATTTACCTTTTGGGGGATCAAATGAATTCATTTAAAATTTAATTTTATAAGTATGTAGTCCTTATTATAAAATTCCCCAAAATTATAATTTTAAATAAATTTAATTTGATTATTATATTTATTTTTTATTTCTTGTGAATGTAGGTTTTTCACCGAAAATCAAGCTCTCTATTCTTCACATGTGGAAAAATAGCAGATTATCAAAAAAAAGTCTGAAAAATATCCATGCACTAGATATTGATGTCCTTGATCGAACAAAAAAACAAGATTGAATTTTGATACATACAAAAAAAGTTATGTTTTAGCCAGTAAATCATGTCTAAATTATAACTGGTTTGTCTTTGAAACTTAATTAAGATTTTTTTTTTTTAATGAAATGCTATAAAATTAATTCCATGCACTAGATATCATAGTTAGGAATCTAAATTAAAAAAAAAATAGAATTTTATCCTTCATAGAAAAAAGTTGTGTTAGCCAATAACATCACTCTTTAAAAATGGTGTTTATTTAATGATATCAAGTTTCCACAATCCATATCGTTAATGTTGCATCTGTTTCTGGATGGTGTTTATTGTTAAAAACTATTTTCGAAGGAGATGGAAAAATAAGTGCAATCAGATTCCAATTTTTTTGAAAAAAATATATTTAGAATCTACAAACAAAATGTTACAAATCACTAGTTTGCATCATCTTCAAATTCCTCACGGTTTAGCCGCTATAGGTGCCCGGAAGTGAAGATTTAGTTAAAAAATTCAGTTCAATGTCCAGTTTGGCCAAAAATTGTGAACTAGTATTGTGGGGTCACCCTAAAGCATATTATTATTTTTTAAATATATAGTGCACTGGATGAGAGAATCCTTTCCAAGAGGGTATAATTTAAGAAAAAACATAAAAAAATCAGATAAAATTTAATATCCCATAAAAACTATGATGTTTTGAGTAAGTTTGACTTTACATAATTATTAAAAATTAAATATTCATCAAAAATTAAGTTTTCCCTCATGCACTAGATTTTCAAGTAATCTATCTAGAGAAAAAAAATCAAAGACAAAATGTTTGCTCTTTTTTTCGTGATGTCCCATTGACTTTTTTTTTTCTTTCAATTTTTAGTATTTCAAATTTTGCTCTTAAATTTATAAAAATATGTATTGATTTAGGTGCTCAAAAAGTTTGGCTTTAGTAATAAATGGTGAAAGTGGATTCTTTCTTGTCTTTGAGGAGAAAAATTCTCAGTGATTATTAATGGCTCCCCTGTAGGCTTTTTTGGATCCTCTCAAGGTGTGAGGCAAGGGGACCCATTGTCTCCTATTTTATTCATCCTGATGGCAAAAGCTCTAAGCAAATCAATTCAAAAGGCACATCTCCAAGGCTTATGGTAGGGGGTTTCAATACCTAATACAAATATTACAACTACTCATTCCCTTTTTGCATATGACACATTGTTAATTGGTAAGGCATCCTTGCAAGAAGCAAAGCAGGTTAAATCATTGTTAGAAAAGTACTCCTTAGCATCAGGACAAAAAATTAATGCAGCTAAGTCAAAACTATATGTTTTTAATGCCAAAGCAACTATAGCTAGAAATTTGGTTGCAATTCTAGGTTTTCAAAAAGCAGATCTTCCTTGTTCCTATTTGGGCATACCATTTTTTATGGTTTCCAACAAGTCTTTGTTTTGGAATAAGATTATAGAAAGAATAAGAGCAAGAATAATTTCTTGGAAAGCAAGATGGCTTACTTTATCTGGTAGAATTTTGTTGGTTAAGTTTGTCCTCACATCTATTCCAAACTATTTTTTAGCTGTGTTGCAAGCCCCAAAGGGTGTTATTCACCAAATTGAGAGACTCATAAAGGAATTTTTGTGGAAAGGAAATTTAGATGATAAAAGGAAGCTTCCTCAAGTTTCTTTGGAGAATATGTGTTCTGACAAATCAAGTGGTGGAGTGGGATTTCATAATTTATCTGCAAGAAATATGGCCTTAGGGGCTAAAATTGCTTGGAGAATGTATGCTAGGCCGAATCTTAAATGGTGTAAGCTGATGCAGAGAAAATATTTGGATAATGATAACCCATCTAGGATATTCACAATTTATAACCCGTCAGGAGGCCCAGTTATGTGGAACTTCATTTTGGCTTGTCGAAATGTCATTAGTCCTTTTCTTTCTTGGGAAGTTAATAGGGGTGATCAAGTATTTTTTTGGAGAGATTCTTGGAATGGTCTGCTGCCTCTTAACTTGAATCATGACTTGCAATTAGTTGAACATACTCTTTCACAAATCTGGGGAGACTATTTGAAGGACTATGTTTCTTCTTTTGATCCCATGACAGGCCTTGTCAAGTGCAAATATTTAACAACTATTCCTATACCAGATAATCAAAAGAATATACTATCAAATATTCTAAAGCAAAGGGTTGCTTATCTTTCCCACTGTCCAAATAAGCTTTTTTGGGCACCCTCCAAGAATGGTTTTTATATAGTCAAACAAGGCTATAAGTCGATCATTGATCAAGCATCTCAGTTTTAGTCTCAGAGAGATTTTTCTTTTTGTTGGAATTCAATGGAGTTTCCCAAGGTGGGTAGCTTTTCTTGGTTGGCATTAAAGAAAAGGATCCTCACAAGTGACCATTTGGAAAAAAATTGGAATAACAAAAACTTTCAAATGTGTTTTGTGTAAAGAGGAAGATGAAACAGTTGGCCACCTCTTTGTTTCTTGTTTAGTGGTATATGAGGTATGGAATTTCATCATGGAGAAGTTGAATTTTGCTTTCCCATTGCCTAATTCTCTTTGGGACATGTTTTCTAGCTGGCCAATTCTTTATAAGTCTGCACTATTTGCATGTATCTGGTTAGTTACTCATGCTTTGGTAATCTGGTCAATATGGTTGGAAAGAAATAGATTTATATTAAAAAATTAAGTTGTTTTAATTCAAAGAATTAAGGTAAAAGTAGAGAAGGCAATTTCAGAAGTTTGTAATTCTTATGTTGGCAACTTCAAGTCAATTTCCTCCTTATATATCAATTGGGATAATTTTATTTTAAACCATTGGAAACATATAGTTTTGCCTCTTAAGGGGACTCCAATGCTTCCAAATATTGTAAAAATGGATAGAAACAAGGTGAAATGGTTTCCTCCAAGTTCACCTTTCTTTAAACTTAATTTTGATGGTGCTTCATGAGGAAACCTAGGCACATCAGGGGCTGGTTGTTGTATTCGGGACTCGTCAGGCTATTTGGTAGCGGCTAAAGCAGCTCATCTTCATCCTTGTACAAATAACATGGTATAAGTTCAAGCATTATTAGCAGGTTTATCTTTGGAAAAGGACCTTAACATCAATAAATTACATGTGGAGGGTGATTCACTTCTGATAATCAATGCATGCAAATCAAAGAGTATCTGTAATTGGAAAATAAGTTATGTTCTTCAGAAAGTTTGGAATTTTTTGTCAGCTTTTGAAGACATCTACCTCTCTCATACTTACTGAGAGGGAAAAAGATTAGTAGATGGCCTTGCTAATTTGACTTGTGATCATCAAGAGCTTATAATCATAAAAAATAATGAAGATTTATCAAGGTTTCCTTACCTTCAAGAAATAGTCTTGTCAGAAAAATCACTAATGGCTTAGTAGTCTTATTGGCTCATATGTGTTGAATAGCAATAGTCTGAGTTTGATATGAAATGGAGATTGGATTTGTTGAGTAATGATTGTATATCAACTATTGTATAGTCGGATGGTCTGCAAGTATTGTTTTAAACGAGGACTAATTGTCTTAGTGACAATTATTTGACGTGGCAACAATTACCTATGGAATACAATTCATGGTCGAAAGGATTACATGGTCGAAACTTTTGATCTAAGCGGTTGAGGGTCAATTTAAATAATGATGGCATATTACGGTGGGAATTACTCTGATTTTTCTTGTCATGTCTTATCACCTTTCCCCATATCGTGTAAACATTCTTTCAGCTGCCAAGATTAATGTGTAATGATCATTATCATTTAAAGCCCCAAGGTTATGCCAACTTATTCAGATGGAGGATGAGTTTTCTGGTTGCCACGAACCGATTAATATGTAATGATGATTATTATTTAAAGCCCCAAGGTTACGTCAACTTATTCAGATGGAGGACATATTTTCTGGTTGCCACGAATCGCTCCAGCTAGACACTTGTTCACCACTCCTTGTTTTCTAACGTGCTTCTTATTTTGCAGGTACCTTATAATCATTTCAAGGTATTACACATTAATTTTCTCTATTTAGGAGGATATTTTGCACGAGCCAACATGATCCATGGGTGCTTATCAACTTGGTGGCCTCTACTTGTCATGATCATATTTTACAAGTTCAATTCGACTTTAAAAGGTGGCTTTCAAGTTCTTTATTCACTCAAAAGTATCAAAAGTTGCTGGAGAAATAAGGTCTGCAAGTTTGCTGCATCGAATTCAGTCAAAATGATGTCTCGACCATGGAATTTCAGGGTACGTTGTCTAGTAAAGCCTTCTGAGCGTCCATTTGAAGAACATCTCATGCATGAAGATTTGGCGATGGTCTTTCAAGTGGATTGACCTAGGGTGGAAGAGTCGGTGCGTTCAGTTCTTGGTTTTGAACTTACAAGTACTAGAGCTAGAAGGTTAATTTTCCCTTCCCAAGTTCTTTCTGTGTTTTTGTCGAACATCTTGGATCTTCTTCAGTCTTTTTCAGAATTAGAGTCAATTGTCAGTAAGTTTGTCAAACCCGAAATTCTTGATACCGATGCTTTGTTGCAAGTTGTGCAAGGGTATAATGTCTTTTCTGGTGAAGGGTATCTAGGAGGTTTGTTCCCTAGGCATTATGTCAAAAATCACATGGGGTTTGATAAAATATATGAAGCAATAAGGTTAGCTTTGCAATACAGAAATGATAATCTCCTCTTGAAGGTGTTGAGGAAGAATGGTAAGCGTATGTGTGTCACCATGAGCTTTGATATTGAGAAATATTATGCTATTTCTTTCCTCCGTAAGCATAATCCTCATCCCACATGCAATTCAAATTCTATTGTTGTTGATGAGGGTGTTATCTTTCCTACGCCGGTTGTTGTGGAAAGGAAGCCAATACCAGACAATCAAATTCCTCCACCAGATATAGATGAAATGAAGCCGATTCTAGTCAGAAATATGCTTGGTTCTTTAGTTGGTGAACATTTTTCTGTCGAAGTGAGAGCACGCATTGGCCAACCAAAATTTAAAGGCAAGGAACCATTTGTTGGGTTTGATTTATTTGCTAATGAAATGCGTTTACAGGAGTTATCTGAATGCCAAGATGAGAATTCAGTGCACGAAGGAGACCAAATGGAGGAGTAGCAATTCACTATTAGTTTGCCTATTTCTAGAAGCCTATAGTTGGTATATGTATGGATGAATAATATGCAAATATAAGTATTACAGATTGTATATGTCAACTAGCATGAAATTATGGATAGTTAGTAGGAAGTATAGTTTAAAATAGTTGTCAGTTTTGATCTCTTTTGGAAAGTTTTGCCTATATTTAACAGATACAGATGTAATATTTTTCTTTATAATATATTTTATATATAGGCTTTAATGCCTTTTATCAAAAAATAAAAATAAAAAAATATAAACATAAACTATATGAAGAGTTCCACATTTCATTAGCTTACATAAATTTAAAATTCAAAACGTAAATATCACTTATAGATGGTCAAAGTGAAAATTTGTATTTTTGTTGGCTATTTCCTTTATAAAAGTTTTGTTGCACTTCTCTTTTGGTATTTGTCCTTGATGCCAAAATTGTGATTCAGATTGGTATCTTAGTGATTGATGCAGATGGTTTGGCACTCTTGTTCATATTCAGTTTTGGCATTCAACATTGTGATGATGGTTTTATCACATTTTGATGGTACGGATCTTTTGACCTCATGCGCAAATTACAAGGCATCTTGTTTATAGGGTTATGATTCCTTGTTCAGGTTGATAATGGTTATTTTCCTGTGTTTGTGATGTTCAATTCAGTTGAGGTTCTGATCACATTTGTATGATAGGTGGTTTGACAGGTTTGACATTTTTGAGCTATATTGTGCTAAGGTGATCTCCAAGTTTTCATTGTGTATATTTGTATATGATCATGCTTTCATTTCATATAGCTATATGTATAGCTTTGGCTTACATGTGTTTACAATGGTCATCATTGTGACATTATTTGTGTTTCATTCACATGTCATATTTTTATTACATGGCAAAGGTAACTCAGCTCGGGTCTCTCTCTTTTGAAATTTGCTTTGACTTGTCTAAAGTCATTATGAATTATTTGTGATATCAGCCAAGGGTTATTTGTGAAATAATGTAAAGTCACTTTTTGAAGGTGACTAGGCATCGTCTCTTGAAAAAAAAATGTTCCTACTCTTTATGATGGTCGACATTGTGTGTGTGAAGGTATTTGGTTTTAAGACTTTGGTCTTCATTTTACATGTGGCAATCGACTTGGACAATCGACTTATATTTGCTTGAATCTTTGACAACTATTAACGTCATAATGGTGTCGGCATTTTCTATCATTTGATGTTGTTTGTGGTCTTCAAAACAAAATGGTTATGATGAGTAATAGTCAACATGGACAACAAATTTCAGTTCATTACGGAACGCAGATTCTAAATGATTATGTGTTTTGTTTTGGGGTTCGAAGTAAAGTGAAAAATAGGGCAAAATAAATGTTTATTTCATTTTTACAAGCTCAGCTTACCCTAGCCGCCATGGTGCATTTTTCAAATATAGTTCAAGCTTGGTAATGATGGTAGTTCAAGTTAGTTTTTTGGTATGTTTAATTTTGGAGGCTGATGGTTTCTTTGGTGGACTCTTTTCGAGCTGAAAGGTGGAAGAGATGTAGTGAGATAGTTATGAAGTCTTTACACAAATAGATGGTAATATTCTGGCCACCATGACAGGTATTTGGTTTTCATTTCACAAGATATTGTGCTAGTCTAAATCTTAACTGTTTTGTGTTTAAGATTTGGTTGAAGATTCAGTTTTAGTTTGGTAACCCGAGTTTATACTCAAGGTTTTTTCTAATCTTCAGTGTTTTTCATCGAAATGTTAGTGATTATTGCTCAAACCCATTATGGGTATCATGATTTTACAAATTTGTAAAACCCTGGTTATTGTGGATTCAGGTTTTTGAAAAGGATAACTGTTCTTTTGTTCTTGGTATAAATTAAATGGCAGTAAGCCATTATTGTGTTGAGAATTTGAGAAAGAAAAAGAGTGAATACTCATTGAAATATTGAATGTAAAAAGAGGGCTTCATTGTATATTGTCTCTGGTTTCTAAAATAGAGAATCATATTCAGATTTGTGTGAGAGAGATTATTTTCTTGTACTATTGCAATCAGTACATTGTGTAATTGGAATTATTGAAATATCTTTTTGTTCTATAGAGATTTTATGATTGCAAACATAGTGCAATTGTAAGGTCCTTACTCTGCAAATTTTGTGTAGAAAGAAACATTGAAAAGGAGTTGGTACTCCTATTGAAGTGGTTGCTTCAGATTGTTTCAGTGATTGAGTTGGTGCTCTAAAAAATATTGTAATCGGTTTTTTGAGATCAATCCTGCAAGGCATTTTGGAGTGATTTTTCTTTCCCAAGAGGGTTTTCCACTCGACATCTTTTTGTGTCTCTCTTTTGTATTGTTTCGTGTCTATTTTGCACAATCTTTCCTTCTACCATTTATGCTGAGTTAGTTTCTACAAATGCTTTGATACTTTGTCATTGTTCAGTTTCATCTAAATGCTCTTGGTTCAGTTGTTAATGTGCAAAGTTTGAATATTAATCTCTATCATCAGAAAGTCTAGTTTCCTTGTAAAAGAAAGCATTAAAAAGTTGTTCACTCAACATTATATGAATAATATACATCTTTCTTTAACAGGAGTTGTTAGGCATTCATTTTGTAGTTGATTAAGTAATTTGTCTTATCATTCAAAGTTCAGCTTTTATATTGCATATTTTAAGTTACATTATGTTCTAGATCACAAAAAGGTCAGATCTGCATTTCATGTCATAAAAGGTTTTTAAATTATATTACTCTGATTCACCCCCCCCTCTCAGATTAGTTCCACTTCCAACAAGTTTGACACATATATAATTTTACCCTACATTGGTTGTATGTGTCATGAAAAAGCTCTTAGATTATCATTCTTGTTTATAGTGAGAGTACTTGACATATTGAGTTCCATCGATAGTAGATGATTACCTTCATGTGATTAGAGATGTTGTCATCTTGGTTAGCCAACATATTACTATTATGAATTGTTGTCAACATGGAATTGTAGTGGTGAAGAAGGACAATGATCAAGATTGCTTTAGAAAATAAGATTTAAAATGCCATACCAATATTTGAAAGCAATAACGTGTAGGCAATATTTAAATGCTCATTTTTAGGTCAAGTAAGCTATTATAAATGATGTATGATGTATAATAAAATCCTAAATAGGTTACAAGACATAAATATGGTAATATCTGAACATTTGGTAGATTTGTTTGATCTTTTGACAAATAAAAGAAGTGATTGTTATGCATACTTGAAAGTTTTGAACCATGTTTAGGATGGCGATTTTGAATTGGATGGAGAGGATACGAGATTTAAGTCTCATATACATCTAAAATAGTGATGCAAAATATGTTGGGGTTGTCCATATTATAGGATAGCAAAAATAAATGATTGGAAGATCAATTAAGATATTTGGCAAGTGGTCTTGTAATGTTTCAAGGTTGTCCGAAGTGCATAAAATAAAGTTGAGAGATTGAAAACTTTGATTGAATTTAAATAGATGATCTTGAATGGATGGGCTACCTAATGTGCAAAGATAGCGATTTATAAACCCTAGAGAGTCTGTCCTATGCAAATGAAGCTAGAAATACAATATTTCAACTTTTAAAATAAAAGGAATTGCAATCTCCCATTGGGGGAATTGGGTTCTTCGAGAAAAAAAGATTATAAGGAACTTAGAAGTTCTTTATGTGAAATATTAATAAACAACACAATTTATCTAAGAATCAACATAAACTAATTTAAAAAATTAAACACAAAATACTTTAAACAAGATTTTTTTTATATAACATAATTAATAGTTAGATTAACATAAATTCTACTCTGAGAAATAAAATAAACAAAAACAATATCAAACCTATCCAAATCATAGGTTAAATTCCTAAAAATCAAATTTGTGTTGTCAAATTGGATCCTAGAATGGTTGAATTAGTTCTTTGGTATTTGAGTTTCACATCTTTCCACTCTAATGGTACTTTGGGCTAAGTGTAGAGTAGTATTATAAAAGGGAAAACCAAGTAGAATTGAGACCTATGTGGATATGGAGAGAAGGATGAAACTAGAGACTATATTTAATGGTAGATGGGTGAGTTGAAAAGTTAAAAAAATGAAAGATTAGCTTTAAGAATATGCGAGGAATTATTAAGAATAAGGTAAAATTAAGTCTTTTATAACGTTAGGGGTAAAAATGGAGGATTACAAGATGAGGTAAAATATGGGATTGGGTGTTATAAATTGATTGGGAATGTGAAATGACACAATTTTTTTCTAAAGTGTGATGAAGATGTCATGCCCAATAATAAGGTGATTTCATAATAGTCAAGGTGAAAATAAAAATGATATGTTGGAAATGTTACCTTTGATGAAATGACAAAAAAATCATATGATAGTTAACAAAATTGTTGGGTCAATTATGTAATTTCCACCTATTATATAAAGTCATTTCTTTATGAATAAAAATACTAAAATTTTGTCAATTTTTTTTTGAAGAAGGTAAACCAAGGCTAGGGAAGGTCTTAAAGGTGTGTTAGGGATGGATAATGAATAGAGAGGAGTAGCCAGTTAACCAAAAGGCACTATAGAGCATATATTAGGGGATAAAATACATCATCAAACTTTAAATGTCAACAAAGCTGATGTGCAATTTTAGGTACTTACATAATTCCATTTCAAAATAGGCAAATTGCACAACAAAGCAATCACCATTTTCCAAAATATAGGTATGAGAGTTATGGACCCCTGCTTACTTGCACTTATCTCATTGTGATGTATTTTTATTATCCTAATATCAACCTACAAAATGAAAGATGAGATCACAATAAAATTTAGAAAATCTAAGAAAAAACTAAAATGGATTATTAGAGATAGGAAGAAACTCACCCTATTTAAAGGGCTAAGAAAGGTCACCCTTACTTTTTGTGTAATTTTATAGCTCTATCCCTTGCAAAAGGTGAAATAAATTCTTAAATATAGTACTATAATATTTTTGGAAAAATATTGTGATAGAGTAAAGGACAAGAGGACATACCTCTTACACAAGGTATATGATATACATGTGTCTATCAATTATGGAATCCTTAAGGGGTTAATTGAATAATATAAACCATAAAAAAACTAAAGACCTACCCTAAATAGAAATGTATCCTATATGATTAGAAAGCATCATAATATAGTGATACAAGTGTGACTCAAAGCTCAGGACCTAAAGGTTGTATGAATAATGTTAATGTTATGCTAAGTTAACACAAAGTGAAAGTAAAAAAACCTTATTGAGAGTGGAAAACTAAAATTAAAGAGGGGAAAGTGTCAAGAGTGATCCTAATTATAAAAATAAGGAATGATAGTGAAAACTGCTCATAGAGGAAAGCTAAAAATATTGTGTTAAGGATAGGAAGAAAACCTAACAAACTAGCTACATTTTAAATTAACCCACACATGCGAAAAAAAGTTATTTGAAAGCAAGGGATTAATGAAATGAAAATGAAAAGGGGGAAAGAACACAAAATCCTCAAGGAATAACTTATTTCTCCTAAATAAAAGTTGATTTCAAGAACAAGGATAAAATCTCATGACCAAAATAGGCATCTTCCAACAAGTAGGAAGCCAAAAAGAGAGGTACAAACCAACCAATGGCATATGAATATAGTAATGCCATCCTTTGTTTATACACTAGGACTAGGAGGAGGTTTGGGTAGACCATAAACCCTTTTATTTTATATGTGTATATAAAATTCTAAAACTGATTATTGATGCAATGGAAAACATGACGTGAAATTGAAAAAAAATGGTATACACACATACTAGTGTGAAACTCACTAAAGGAAGGTTGTGAAGATGGAGTGGTGAACAACAAATAATTTATAGCTCATGAAATATTTCAAAAATAGAAGACCTACTAGTCTCACATGTGTAGCCTAGACTTAAGTTCATAAAATTTGATAGACCAGGTCAAAAAAGGGGATTCTCAATCAATAGGTGTATGTCTGTGAATATTATAGTTGAAAAGAAATGTATCAGATGTGTTTAATTTTCTTACTTTAATTATTTAATTTTAATTACATTTATTTTATAACTATTTTGATGTGCCTTTGCTCATGCTTTTGAATTTATTTATTTTTTCTCTTTTTTTGTGATGTCACTATTGTAGCCTAAAACTAGGAATATGGACATCATGAGAGAAAGGATGTCACCCAAGTAGCCTAATAATAAAGGGTATACAGGTAAGAGAATGGAAATCATGTATGTGTGCATGTTACAATCTAGATGATGATGAAGGATTCATTCTTCCATATGCAACAAGAATAAGCCAAATCTTAGAAACTCAATATTTGACATGAGGAATAGGGATATCTATCTAAGTACCTATAAGGTAAATTATTAAGGTGGATTTAATAGGGAAAATGGGAAAAATGAAACATTGACTAGTTAACAAAGTCATGTTCAACACAAGGAAGTATATATAGATAGACAAGGAGATACGTGGTAGAAAATGGTATGGAGGGGATGTAGTCCAAGGAAGACACAACCCATTTCCTCAAACCTACACAAATAAGACAAGTCATGAATAGAATTTTGTGTAATATACTAGTATGAAATGTAGTAATGTGTGATATAATCTAAATGTAATTTGTCTTTAGATGGAGGTGTTCATATTTTTGGAAAATTCATCATCTTTTGTGGTGCATACACAAAAAAAGTATAATACCAAGATCATTTATGTTATGGAAATGATCTAATAAAATACATCATACCTCCCTCTAGAAATTTTATGGACCACCTATGACATTCAATGCAACAAATACGTAACCTACTTCTAATGCATTATTATAAAAACTTACTTCTAGCCTTTTAGTTTATAATAAAATCCTTGTTTAGGGAGATTAAGCTCATGAATTCACATAATTCCTTGAAAAATTTAGGGATCATCCCTAAATTGATGTATATTTTAAGTTGCTTATTCATATAGGTGTTGGAAGGTTGGTGCCTTTGCCCCCTCGAGGTTGGTGCCAGTCTAGTCTATTGTGGATTCGTGACATGGTCTAACCACCTCCTGTGGATCTTAACTAATGCCTGAATCGGGCATTAAGAGGTCGACCTTTTTGTGCAACGACAGGGCCAACAATTGGTATCAAAGCTGGTCATGAGTTCAAATCCCATGGTCGTGCTGGGGGGGGATTGTTGGAAGGTTGGTGCCTTCGCCCCCTCAAGGTTGGTGCCAGTCCAACTCATTGCAGATTTGTGACATGGTCTAACTGCCTCCTGTGGATCTTAACTAATGCCTAAATCGGGCATTGAGAGTCGACCTTTTGGTGCAACGGTAGGGCCAACAATAGGGGTGTGTATCCATGTTGTAATGTTCATGTGTTAAGAGAAATAAAAACAATGAAATCAATAGTTTTGATCATCATTCAAACAACCTTTTTCATGCATGGGCCATGGATTCCTTCAATCATAATCTCCTTGTAATATATTTACTTTTTGTTAGGTTCCTCCCCTCAAGGAGGATTGTGTGTAGCCTCAGTAGGAGGAGCTAGCTAAAAATATGTCATCTAAAGGAAAAAGGTTTAAAGGAGGTTTTGAATAATCATAGGGAGATATTTTTGGAAGGTCTAAACCTTCATCATTAGAAGGGTCAATTGTGTAGATATGTATAGCATTGTTATCAAGAGAGTTAATAACACTAGGACATGTGTCAATCTCTTAAGGATATGCTTTAAATGAAAACATGAAGAGTTGGTCATACTATAGGAGTCATATAATTTTAGTAGTTTTTTGTGGACACTTTCAAAGTAGCTTTATGATTTTGAAAATTTGATTCAACTTTAGGTGCCTCAACTACTTTTATTAAAATGGTGGAATTATAAGGTATGTTAAACCGGTTTGTTGGGAGTTTAGATTTAGAGTGAACTCAAAGTCTCTTTTTAGCTTTATTTTCTTTGCGTCAGTTTAGATTTTTATTTTCCTAGTGGGTTAATCATTTTCCCTTAGTCCTAGGTTTTTCCTAGACTTTTATCAAGCTTGCTTAGGTTAATAAAGTGAATCAATTAAATAATTAATAACTAGTAGATAAGGTGTTGAGGTTTCACCATCCTAAAAGGGAGGAGCATTTACTATTTTTAGATCACTTGGTGGTCATTCCCTATTGGTTGGATTTTCTACCTCCACCCTCTCTCTAGTTCTATATAATCTCACTACCTAGCTTGTATTTGCATACTTGTGCATTCATTCACGTCGATTCTTGTAGTCATTCTTCGTAGGATCTCTTTGAGCTCCTAATGCAATATTTTCATCTTGAAGCTTACACATATCTTGGAATCATGGGTCTATAATTGTGTTATTTTATTTATAATTTATAACACATTTTTCTCATAGAAATATCTTGGTTATTCATCTATTTTACATTTCTAACAAGGTGACTCACAAGAAGTTTATAACTAACGTCTTTATAAATAACATAAAACTCTATAGAGATAGTCTTGGGATTGAGGTTGACAAGAAGAGTAATTTTCCCATTAGTGGTAGCCTTTACTTACCATACCCTTGGAGGGTGTTTTTAGAGTGTCAACATTGAATTTAGATACAAAATAAAAAAATTAGGAAAATAAAATACAAACATCAAAATGGAATTAAATTTGAACACCTCCGATAGAGTGGAAAGAAAAATTACATAAACATAAAAAATTGAAACTAGAATGTAATACCTCTTAAAAAATGGATGTGTTTTGTAAATGATAAAATATCTATTTCTCAATTTGATAGCATATAATTGCTCCAAACTGGGATGAGGAAATGATGGATTTTCTCTTATTTATAAAATTTTTATGAGATAGATGATTGGCTAGGATGTGATCTTGGATCATGAGTTTATCCCCATTAAAGGTGGATTGGATGTGGAGAGGTGGCAACTAGTATTATCTAATTAACTCATTTATTTATTTAATTAAATTATTTAATTATTGTTATCAATGAGTACACTAATTTAATTTGATTTATTACTTGATTTGGTTGATTTGTTCACTAACTTGATTGATTTGTTAATGTATTATGACTTTGTTTTTTATAATATAAGCAACATTTATAGGGTGTTGTACCCTTTACACGAAGATCCCTCAGGGCAAAAAAGAAGCTAGTTCAAACTAGGACATGAACTAGGAAAAAGAAGCTAGATCAAACGGGTGTTGATCCCTTTACAAATAGGAGCCACTAGGGCTCGACAGAACAAGCCAACACATGCCACACACAAAAGAACAATTAGCAGACAACTATCGAACAACAGACGAGGACTAGACAACCCCAGAACATGAGGGGACTAATCTAACTCCCTTAACCCTAGGCCATGAAGTAGCGACAAAATTGGGGAGTCCCTTCTTCTTTCTCTACACAATAAACTAGGAAGAATCAGAATCAAAGTCCACTGAGCGAGGTGAGAGGAGTGGATACTCAACAACCACCACAGGCAACGAGCCACCATGCAGCGAGGGAGCTGGTAGCGCAAAAGAGGAGTCAAGAGCCTTCAAAGGACCAATAGAGGAATTCATCGAGGGTCAGGTAGGCTCTGCTTGAATGACATTAGTTTGAGGCATCAATGGTCCCATGAAAGGGATAACCGGTAGAGGATTTGTGGATAATGGATTTATTTGAATATTTGTGGGGAAATAGTTTATTTAAATTAGCTAAACAATAAAAAATATTTAAATTAATTAAATAATACAAAATATCTGATATAATTAAATAATAAAAAATATTTGATATAATTAAATAATAAAAATATTTAAATTAATTAAATAATAATAAATATTTAAATTAATTAAATAATAAAAAATATTTAAATTAATTAAATAATAATAAATGTTTAAATTAATTAAATAATAAAAAATATTTGATTTAATTAAATAATAATAAATATTTAAATTAATTAAATAATAATAAATATTTAAATTAATTAAATAATAAAAAATATTTGATATAATTAAATAATAAAAATATTTAAATTAATTAAATAAGAAAAACTGTCAATAGTGGCATGGTGTGATGGTCAAGCTATTGTGTTGTTATTCTTGCCATTTGTGACCTCACCGGTTCATAGCTCCGGGTTAAAGCATTTACACCTCTTTTGTATTAAAGATAAGGGGTAAATCATTTACATTAACGCCCAAACATTGTCACTGTTGTGAGCACAGTTCAAAATCTATACTATTTCAAGTCTGCTGTTCACTGCATACCAGTTTATACACAGCTTTACATAATAGATACATGGGCTGAGTTTCTAGGCATATACGTGCATATACAACAACAAGACATCATAGTAAACTTGGTATACAAAAAGCAATATAACATAATAGTAATGGTACTCAGCTCTGCTCACAGGTCTTCACTTGAACGTACAGCTTTCATAGCCCAGTCTAAACCTTCATTTACATGGTACCTAGCCAAGTGTTTTTTCTTTCCTGGTTTTATCCTTCTTTCCTTGGTTGTATGCCTTGAGAAGCTCAACCATTCCTTTTAGCAGTGGTGTGTTTGCTTCTTGGTCAAATGCCCATGTGTGAGCAAAGTTAATCTCTTGTTTGTTCTCTGGAACTGTGCCTTCCTCCAACAACTTTGAGAACTTGTGCTTTGAGAGCTCCATTGTTATTGTAACCCTGAGGAGCAGCAACATCATCTATCACCGACATCTCCTGCAGCTTCATTGAAGATCCTTTGGAAATCCTTTAGAGCCCTTAGAAAGCTTTTAGCTTCATCCAGATTGTGCCTGGACTTAGCTTCAGGTCTGTTAGCCATCCCAGCACTGTTTGTGCTCAATCTCATGACTTTTGTCGATGATATCTCCAATGCCGCATTTACCTGCAAAGCAACAACAAGATATGTGAGTCTCTGATTTGACTCAGTAAGCCCTCTCTTACCCCCTTGGAATTTTTCCTCATTCCTAACCTTCCAAAGGTACCAAAGAATTTCAGTTGTAAGAATATCCCAAAATATCTTATAATCTTTTGGAATTTTTCTACAAATAAACATTATTTCATACCAGTTAATTTGTCCATAGTCATTCCATATGAGAGTTTTATTACAAAATATATTCCAAACCTTTGGCATAAAAGCACTCAAAGAAAATATGCAATATTGTTTCAGGTGTCCTGCAAATACTGCACATATTCAATTCATTGTGATTAGTCTTATAGGATATTTTCTGTAGTAGTAGCTACCACCTAAAACATGCCTTCTTTGGTTCATTAATATTCTGCCATATAAGTGAGATCACTTTTTTCCAATTAGCATCAGTTAGATTAACATTCCAACAAGCATTCACATGGTCCCGAATAGCATCAGTATTAGTAAGATCTTTATAAACACTTTTAGCTTTAGTTTCATGCAACAAGGAACCATCTTTCCAAACAAGTTCATCAGAAATTACATCAGAAACTACCTCACTGCCAGCAGAATTCAAAGGAAAAGAGGCATTTTTGCAAGTGTCCATGATGGTATTGTAAGTTCTGACATTAAAGTTACCCAATTGAAACTCCTGAACCAACTTGTCCAGAGGTTTGATTTGCTCGTTTTCAATGAGGTTATTAAAGGTTTGTACACCAGCTATGTTCCACTTTTTGGCCGAGCACCCTTGTAGTAATGCCAGGGGCTTACTATTATGCTCTAAAGTCCACCATAGGGAGTAGGATGTATGGAATTTGAGATCATTATTGATGGTGATATTGCAGTTTTTAAACACAACTTGATGTTTCACCAATTCCCAAGCCTTCCACAAACTTTTGAATACAAGGGATCCAGTCATTGCCATGGGGTTTTTACCACTCATAACGTCACAAAGGGGTAGGTTCTTCCAAGATTTAGCCTGTTTGGGTGAGGCTTGAAGAATGTTATTCCTGACCAGGACCTTCCATGGTTCCCCGCCAGAAGTAGCCTTTGCAATCCACTTTGCAGCCAGGGCAATGCCTTGGGATCTCAGATCTTTTAGCCCCAACCCCCCCTCATTTTATCAACATAGCACCAGTCCCACCTTACTGCATGCCTTTTCTTCTTGCCTTTGCCATCTGACCACGACCACAGAAAGGCTCTAATCTATTTTTGGATTTTGAACACCTAATAGCTACAAAAGAACCATACTGAAGCGAAGTAAATGCTATAGGAGGATAGAACCCTTTGGAAAACTTGCAATCTCCCTGCAAAGGACAAATACTACCTATTCCAATTTTCTAGCTTTTTGTCAATCTTGGAGCTGATCCAAAGCCACATCTCCTTTAGATTGGGGCTGACTGCAAAAGGTATCCCCGGATACCTCACTAGTTTGTTTGGGCCCCCCCATTGAAACTCGTACTTCTGTAGCCAACTGGGGGGGGTCTCATCCCAACCAAGAAAACAAGATTTGGAAACAGCTACTTTGGCACCAGCAGCCAGGCCAAATAACTCCAGTTTCCCCAAAAGGGTCTCCAAGTTCTTTTCATTCAGCTCAATGAAAATAGCAGTGTCGTCCACAAACTAGATGTTGATTAATTCATTTTGGTCAGGAAAGGTTATCCCTTGGACCTTGGGTGAAGTTGTCATGTCTCTGAGCAGACAGTGAAAAGCATCAAAGGCAATCACAAAAAGTGCAGGAGCCAGGGGGCAACCTTGTCTAATGGATCTGCCAAGTTTGATCTCTTCTGACAAAACACTGTTGACATCCACTTGTGCAGTGGTGTCGCTTAGGAGGACGTCCACTGCCTTGCAGAATTCCTTAGGAAACCCAAATGCTTCTAGAGTTGCCCTTAGAAATGACCACTCTACCCTATTATCATAGACTTTTTCAAAGTCCAACAGTAGCATAGCCGAGTTCTGACCTGACTGTTTTGACCATTCCATGGCTTCCCAACTTGTGATCAAGTTTTCCAGGATATATCTTCCTTTAATAAAGCCGGTTTGAGTACTGTTTACAAACTTGGGGAGGATGTGAACCAGTCTTAGTGCCAATATTTTTGCCAGAATCTTGTAAGAAACATTTAGTAGCGTTATGGGCCTCCAATTTTTTATTAAAGTTTTGTCTCCCCCTTTTGGGAGCAGTTTGATAATACCTTTGTTTATGCTCTTGCCCAGTGATCCTTTCTTTAGGGCCTCTTGATACACCTGTAAAAGGTCTTCACTTATCCAATATTTAAATTCCTTGAAGAATTCCACCGGGAGCCCATCACAGCCAGGTGATTTGTCATTATTCATGGCACTGATGGCCTTCACAATTTCCTCCTTGGTGATGGTAGCCTCCAATTTGGAAGCATAGTCTTGCCCAATCTTCTTGGGAATGATCTTTTTGATACATTCCCTAGCATTCTTGTTGGTCTCCTCATTAATTTCAGAGGTAAAAAGATTTTTGTTAAAACTGTGGAACTGCTTTAAAATTTCCTCCTGAGAGGTAAAGAGCTCCCCCTCCTCCCAGATTTGGCTAATTTGTTCTTTATGACTCTTTTCTCTAATGAATTTGAAGAAGAACTTCGATCCTTTGTCCCCATGGCATAGCCAATTTAGTTTGGCTCTGACCTTGAGACTTTTAGTTTTCTTAGCTTGAAGTTTTCTGAGGTTATCCTTGCACCGGATCAACTCCTCATCAAGCACTAGACTATCCGGTGTTTCCTAAATCTTGGCCTTTGCAAGCACTAGATCTTCTTGCAGTTTATTCTCCTCTCACCTCGAATCCTTGGCACATTTCCTCCCAATGACTTGAAGAAGCTTTTTCCAGGTTTCTACGTTATGCTCCCATCTTGAGATAGCACTTTCCCCTTTCAACATCCACTTGTTAATCTCTCTAATAGAGACAATTCCATCCTTGCAGTCAACATCCCGTAGTATTTGTGTGTTGAGGATGAACTTCCCCCTTTTAGTCCCTTCCACCCCTGCAATCTTTCTTGTGCATAAGTAAGCTTTTATCAAGTGGTGGTTAGATAGGGTGAATGGGCAGATACTGACTTGATGCCCCAAGTCATCTGGGATAAAGCTCATCTCATCCTTATTCACATATAGCCTATCTAAGCGGCAGTAGATCCTCTTCTTACCCTTCTGTGCATTGCACCACGTGAACCAGATCCCCTTATAGTCCTTTTTTCCATTTTCCAAGGGATCCATTAGATTCAATTTATGCTTCAACCTTTGCCAATAGTGCCTCTCAGTGTCTTTCCATGAGACATCAACACCGCCCCACTTATCTTCCAGCTGCTCGACCATGTTGAAGTCTCCACCAACTACCCAGGGGACTTGCAGTAGCTGCTCTGCCATCCATTTCCAGAGTTGGGCCCTCTCCCTGTGATCATTAGGGGCGTAAATTGAGCAGATTCCAATACTATTCCCTTCTTTCTCTAAGATGATCCACACAACCCTGTTACAAGGGGAGGATCCATTACCGGTGACATGGTGCTTCCACTTGTTAGAGAGGAGAATGGAAGTTCCACCCCTCCCTTTTTCATGCTTGGTGGAGAACTAGCAAGCTTCTTTCCAGATGAATTTCAGGTTTACTTCCAACGTGAAGCCAATTGCTTTAGTTTCTTGCAAGAGGACAATGTCTCTCATAGGTTCCGGATTCATAAACCTTCTGATAATGTATTTCCTATCCGGGGATTCCAACCCACAAATGTTCCAAGAGATGATGTTAAGATTCATGCTCCATTATCAGGGGGGGTTGCCTCTTGGCTACTCTTGAAATTTTCAAAACATTTAGGTAACTTATCACCCATTTCTGGTTTCTTAGATATGGGGGATTGGATGACCAGACTTGTCTTCTTTCTTTTATTTTGGATAGTCTTGTTACCAGTTAGTGAATCCCCATTCTTTCTAGGTCTACCTGGACCTCTCTTTGGTCTTGAGACCTTTCCTTCCCGCCCTTTTGTGGCATTCTCATCAGTATCTTCTCCTCCTTCATTGGTTGAACCAGGACTATTATAGGTAACCATGTTAGTGGTGACAAGCTTATTGTTGGGGTCTTCACCGGTCAAAGAGGGCACAGGCTCCTTACTCCCTTCTGGATTAAGCTGGTTGGGGCTCTCTTGGGTTTGTGTTATATTGCAAAGTTGACCATCACAAATAGTACCAACTTCAGATGTAGGTTTAGTGTTAGGTTGACCCCCACCGAGCATGTCACTCATTTGATTAGAAACCCTGGTGGATTCCCAAGATTTTGAGGAGTCTGTTGTCTCCTTAAGCATGTTTGGGACCAACCCATCATCCTTGCCAAGAATGGCGGTGGTAGGTTCCTCAAATAGACCCTTGGTCCTAGGGTTTCTACTCAAATCAGTGCCATCCAGGTGGGCGACCCCTCTTCCCATTTTTTCTATAGTCATTTTACCATCAACAACCTTCATTTGCATTAGACTGCTCTGATTATTGTTTTTTTGTTTATCATTTTGACCAACAAGATGGTTATCCTGTATTCTCTGCCTAATTTTTTTTAAGGCAATTTGTTGGGCATTCAACTTAACAAGTTGTTCTTTGTTCCAGCTAGGTGGAGGGGGCACATGGGCGAGACTAGCCGGATGTTTTGAATCTGCATGGAGAACAAAACTATCGGGCCTTTGAGGGCAATCATTGTCTTCACAAGTATCCATTTCCTCACCAACCAAGGCTTCAAATGAGTTCATGGTGGGGAGACTACCAGGGCATTTGTTCAGATGGAGAGAGGATCCCGAGGTAGGGGACTTACCCTGAGTCCAAACTAGAGAGCCAGCACTACAGGGTAGGGAGTCTGGGACAAAGTTAAAATCCTGAGTGGGGTTGGCAGTTGGGCTGGAGGCAGGAAACAAATTAGGCATGGAAGAATCAGGAGAAGGGTTATTCACAGGGGGATTTTTTTTGCTTGGGTTAAGATTTTTCTTTATGAGGGGGCAATTCTTACGAATGTGCCCTTCTTTGCGGCAAAGGTAGCACTTGTTGATGCTGCCAAGCACTTCCATGGGGCAGCAAATGTCTTTGTCCTCATTCTCAATGATGATACCTGGAGGCAACTCAATGCTAGGGTTAAGAGAAACAAGAGCACAAGCATCCAGATGCGAGAGGGAAGCCTTTGCTTCATCGACCCTTATTACAGAGCCAAAGGGAGCCAAGACTGTCGGGACAAGTTTCCAAAAGTCTGGGGGTAGGTTTTTAACCACTACCCACCTCGGGCATGAAAGAGCCACTATTTCATCAGCAATGGCGGATGGGGACCATGCCATCACTCGAAACACACAGCCCCCAATATTCCAGAAAGATTTGGCTAGGGCTTTTGTCTGCATTTCCTTGTTTTTAAGGAAAATTACAAATAGACCACGCTGGACCAGTCTACAATAGGAAAGTTGAATGCCAAATTTTGCCGACCAAACACTAGAAAACCAAGTGTCAATATACTTTCTTGCAGGTATTTTATTAGTGTCAGTTGCAGCAAAGAAGATAGCTATATCTTTAAGCCTATTTCTCTCATTCATTATTACAGATTTCATTTCAAGATTAGGGACGAGTCTGGAAAAGCCAAGGGTGTCGAGGGGCTTACCTTCTTCGCCGCGTCCACCACTGGAAACCACCTCATCGTTTACAGCAAAGAAGGCATTTTCTGGAATGGATAACCCGCCGCTAGCGACCGCTTCCTTAAACGTCTTTGACTGCGAAGTGTGTTCATCAAAGGGAGGACGGTTAGAACTTACTTGCTGGGTGGGGGAGCCCAAGCCCCTGTCCATCTAAGCCCCATAGGGCCGAGACTCAATGCCAAGCGCAGGGTTGTCAAACCAAGGAAGACAACACAAGATAGTTAGGGTTAGAAATGATAAAGGTAAAGAATAAAAAAGAAAGCGCATGAAAAAGAGAGCACATGAACGACCACGGGGCAGCGAGCCAGCATGGGGGAGGACGTCACCCCCCCACAGGGCATGGAACGACCACGTAGGCTGCAGAAAATTGAAAATTTGACTGGTAATTGGGTGAGATCTCCATTTACACCTCTTTTAAAAAAAATAAAAATAAAAAATAAAAAATATTTAAATTAATTAAATATTTAAAATTATTCAAATTAATTAAATAGTTAAAATTATTCAAATTAATTAAATAGTTAAAATTATTCAAATCAATTAAATAATTAAAATTATTCAAATCAATTAAATAGTTAAAATCACTTAAATCAATTAAATAGTTAAAATCACTCAATTCAATTAAATAGTTAAAATTATTCAAATCAATTAAATAGTTAAAATCACTCAAATCAATTAAATAGTTAAAATTATTCAATTCAATTAAATAGTTAAAATTATTCAAATCAATTAAATAGTTAAAATTATTCAAATCAATTAGATAGTTAAAATTATTTAAATCAATTAGATAGTTAAAATTATTTAAATCAATTAAATAGTTAAAATTATTCAAATCAATTAAATTATTCAAATCAATTAAATAGTTAAAATCAATCAAATAGTTAAAATTATTCAAATCAATTAAATAGCTAAAATTATTCAAATCAATTAAATAGTTAAAATTATTCAAATTAATTAAATAGTTAAGATTATTCAAATTAATTATATAGTTAAGATTATTCAAATTAATTAAATAGTTAAAATTATTTAAATTAATATCGATATTGGCATGGTGTGATGGTTTAAAGGTGGCATTGTTGTGGTGGTATTGTTGAGTGGTTTAAATCAATTAAATTATTAAAATCAATTAAATAGTTAAAATTATTCATAGGCTTTGCAAGTATGTTTCAGTGTGAGTTTTTTTTTTCCCAAGTGCCTCTTTCATTTACAAGTTTTTATTATTCATTACAACAATATGAATGTTGTCTTGTGCTGGGAGCCAAAGGCCAAGGGGCGAGGTTATTCCATAATCATGTTTTCGCATGTCGTCCCTTCGACTCTCCATTTTCCTATTTCTATTTCTATCTGTTATGTGCCAGACATGGGGTTTATTCTACACATGGATACTCCTGTGTTTTTGTCCAGTTCCAAGAGCTAGACTGCGTTTCTGGGTCCCATCACTAAGCATTGATTGAAGAATGTGCTTTTGGATAGTGGTCCATTAACCATGAAGGTAGTGAAGATGATTCTTGGTCAAGATTTTTTGAGGTTTGATAAAAGGTATCATGTAAATTTTGATATTTCTTCAAGATTTGTAGCTTGTTTACTAGACCTTCATGTCCCTAAAGAAATGGTGTTCAGTTTGACCAAAGATATCTTCCGTCCATCCCTACTCATTGGTCTCAAAGCAATTTTACTAGCTTCCCATTTGGGGGAAGGTATTCCTCATCCACGCAATCTAGGTCACCTTCTAGACCCCATCGTTGAGTATCTACCATTCATTCTAGATTATGCTGAAGATGGGTATTGGTATCATCGCTTCTTGGGAAAAAATGGTTATGATTTCCTCAAGAAGCTGAATGGGTATGTGCCTATTAAATATTTCCAACAGGTTTCAAATTTTATTTAGTTTGATGATTGTTAGGGTTCGACTGTTGTGAGGAATTTTGGGAGCACTTTTTGCAGATAAGCCCTTTTGTTCAGACTTTCCTTGGGTGTTGTTCGTTATTTGGCTATATCTACTGTACATATTTTCTATAGTTTAGAGGCTGAGGGCTCACCTAGGCGATAATCTCAATCAATTTTGGCAATATGTTTTTCAAACACTCGTGGTCTCTTATACATCTACTAGATACTTGTTACTTTTAATATAAATATAAGCTATGTTGATACTCTCATCAATGTTCTGTCATATGCATGTTTTAATTAAAAGTTCAATTTCTTTTAATTTCAGTTTTCTCCCCTGTAATGAAATGGTTGTGTGCATGTTGTTAATGCATGAGTATGAGGTTGTTTTCCAATGTTCTTTTAGATTTTCCAATGTTCTTTAAGGTTCTTAATAATTTGGTGCTTATCTATGGATACCGATAGAGCAGTCTTTATAGATAATTCTAGTTTTATCTCAAATGGTATCGCTTTAAGGCCCACACCTTTCCTCTTTATTTGACCTAGATGCTTGGAGCGTTTTAATTATACATTATGTTATGCTTTTTGGGATATATTTTTAATTTTAACATATGCCTTGGATAAATTCTCGATGGAATGAATCTATTGTTATATGTTCTTTCCATTTTCTTGATGAAAGAGAGGTTACAGTATAGATCTTATTAAGAGTAACTAGAACCTTCCTAGTTTTCAAGCACATACATTTGGGCCCATTAATGAGAAATATATTCTATATTTAAAATCTCTTTTTGTCCTTTGATTTCTTTGTTAATTAGTGATGTAGTTAATAAATGTAGTATTTGGACATGCAATCTTGTTGATAAATGTTTTGATTAGAGGTAAAAAATGGGTTTTGAAGGGGCTCAGAACCCTTTACAAAAATGAGCAGCTGAAACAAAAGATACAAGTGACTAGAACATATTAGCCCAAACACAAAAAAACATCAACAAAAAGTCAACAAAAAAGGAGGAACCCAACCAATAGCATTGCATATTTTTTAGAATATCCGCAGCCTCCATATCGCACACTGCATTATTTAGGCCCTCATCCCCAACAACAGACAAATCTTTAATAGGAGCTCCTGATTTAGCTTTGGTCTTGTTATGGGTCCTAGCCCCAGACCCACCCGATTTAACCTCACTAATCAAAACATTACTCTTCTCACCACCCTTATCACCAAGCACCTCCCCCTCCATCAACATGCCATCAACACCAGTATTATCATCCTCCTTGCAAATTTTAACACTATCAATAAGAGAAGTAATACCAACAAATTCGAAATTGAACCTAAATTTAGTCCCCTCCCCACCTTTATCCATATTAGCATATAACATCTCCATATGATTTTCCAAGGTGAGTACTCTTTCTTTAAGATTCTTCTTCATCAGAATCATTTCCTCCACCACAGTTTTTAGAGAATTCATCATATCATCAATCTGATCTTGAATTGGGGACTCATCCGCTTTTCTCATCACACCACACACTTTCAAATTTGTCATATTGAGTTCATGGAAAATCCATTTAAAAATCTTATAGAAAATAATGGAGCCCTCTTTGGCAGCTCCCAAAAAATGAGATATATTCTCTTTATCAATATTGAAAACACCCTTACCCTCAGCATCCTCCTCATGCAAGGAGCTTCCCTTGTCCAAGACAACAACGACATCCTTTCCCTTATCAACAACAATCAACGTCTTGATTTTATGAATGGACTCCACAATCTCCATGGCATTCACCTTCTTTTTCATCTGCCTATCAAGTTCCACCACAGGAGAATCCTCAATACCCTACCCCACCTCAACCACAACCTTCTTATCCTTCTGCAAATCCCTAACCCCGACTGAAGAAACCACAACATCTTGTCCGTCAACAATTTTCAGTGGAGAATTTAACTCCAGCATTTTACTTGCAAACCTCACCACCAACTTCTTACTACTTCCTATGATCAGCTCCCTTTTTTCCAAAGTAGGGAGAGGCAAAGACACCTCACTAGCCACATCCTTCTTCTACTTTCTGCTACGACTCAGTATTTCATCAGTCAACTCCTCACTGCAAGTGTCATAATTCTGATTAGGGCTCGACTCCTCTTTCTTAAACTTCCCCAGAGCAGGGGAATGCATATCCACATCCATGGTTGCAAGAGAGTTCGACACATAATCAACATCATCCTCATATGTTGACTCTTTTTCTAGAATGAGCTTCCTCTTTTTTCATTTTTTGCTAGCCAACTCCTCCTTAGAGACTGTCTCATAACCCTCCTCCTGCTTTTGCTACACACCCTTAGGGGTGGCAAGCGGCTTAACCACTACAAAAGCTTTGGCATAGTAAAAAATTAAAAGGATCGGCCCCACATGAAGAACAGGGTTCTTCGGGTTTTTCTTATGATCCGTAATGCCAGCATCCAAAGAATCCAAAAGATAAAAGGGAAAGGAAATCCTTTTCTTATGGCAGAAATGGTTAACCAAGACAAAATGATAAGCGTTTATCACAGAGTATCGGCCTTCAAGGGAAATGAATTGCATAATCTCCTTAGCCACATCCCCCACAATGCCTTGATATATTTCCTCTAATATCCCCCACTCCTCACCGTGTGAAGGTCTTGAGATTCATCACCTTTAAAAAATATTTTCCTAGCATTCTGTGCTTCCTTTTTGTCTCTGAATAATTTCATACCCTCTGTCAACAAACTAGTGATTTTAGCTATGAAGTCTTTGTTAACATCAAACTCTGTTCCTCCAAGCTTCAAAACCCTATTATTCTAATTTTTCAGCAAACAGAGTAGTAGTCTGAGGGTTATTACCATGTAGCCTCTCCAAATAAGGTGTCAACCCTCCCTTCTCAAGGATTTTCCAGACCTTCGACTTCTTCTTTACCAAATCGCACGAGAAAGGTTCCACGCGATTCTTGTCTCCACCCATGGCTACTGACCCAATAGAGTTGATAATTTTAAAAACATTAAAGACAATGAAGAAAATTCTCAAGAAAGCATTGCTAAGAATGCCCACAATCTGTGTGAGGAAGGAATCATGGTAGAGGTGATTAATTGTCCTTGTGTTCCATTCCCTACGGATATCAACCCTTGTACAATCAGATCGAGCTGAATCTTGGTTACCACTCCTCCATATCATAACCTTCCACGTGATGAAAGTCATGCACGCACCAAGCCTTAATAAATCATTAATCACTTTAGATTTGGGCATCATGATTAATAGTTGCAATAACTTCTATAGGTAGAGGGTTGTTCAAACCCCATTCCCTAGCCCCTCTAACTCCAAGACTAGCAAAAATACTGGCAAGTCCATTTCCCTCTCTCAAAATATGAGAGATAATAATCATCAAAGGATTTAAGAATATCAATAGAGTCTCTAATCAGATTTTCAATAGTCCAAGAGGTGGTAGCACAATTTTTCAAACTATTAATGATATTGAGAGAATCCCCCTCAAGCCAAAATTTCTTGAAACCTTTAGTTTGAGCCAGTTTGAGTCCATGATAGGCAGCAGCCGCTTCCACATAGTGGTTTTTTTGGGTTCCCAAAGGGAGCACCACAACAAAAATGAGCCTACCATTAGAATTTATGATCACTCCCTCACAACCAACAAGTCCCAGATTTCGTTTAGCCACTCCATCAAAGTTAACCTTTACCCAACCATCTGAAGGAGCTTTCCAAGAAACATTCTCTCTAGAGGATTTCCCTTTAGTAACTGAGAGGGAAATATCACAGGGTAACTTCCACTTTTGTACAATAGAAATATCATAGTGACTTAGCATGATCGTCTTCCCATTATGAAAAGAAATCCCAGCCACAAAATTTTCTTTAATAGCCGCTTAGATTTTATAGGCCGTAGAGATAGTAGGGAGAGAAGAGTTCCTAAAAATCTTGTTATTACGTTCAAGCCACAAACCCCAAGCAATATGAGGCAGAGAAAGAGACCACAAAACTCACAGAGTAGGATTAGAAGTAGGGCCAATCCATTGAGACCACAGGTCCTTAATCAAAGTAGGGAACACCCAACTAAGATTCCAAAGATAAAGCACATGTGCCCACACACCTCTAGCAAAAATACATCCACTTAGTAGATGGAGGGAATCTTTAGCCTCCTCTTCACACAAAAAGCACCTGTTGAGCATCATAAAACCTCTCTTGACCAAATTGTCAGTAGTTAATACCTTGTTCTGGCAAAAGAGCCAAAAGAAAATATTAACCTTAGGAGTCAATCTTGAAGACCAAACAGAGGCCCAAAAAGGAGTTGAGCCAACAAAGGAATCATTAATATGAAAAGCCGAATAAACAAAGAAGTTACCATTAGATGAAGGCTTCCAAAAAAAATTGTTGATAGAAGGGATAGAAGGGATATGGACCAAGGACAGGGCCTTGAATAGGGCCTCCAACCTCAGATCAGCTTCATGCAACCTTTTCCATCAACCTTCAGCAATATAATCAGCAACAAATCTGCCAAACCACCGCAAATAATCTTCCATAAAAGGTTGAGCCCACGACTCATCTTTAAGTGGCCTATTGCCAAACCAACTATCTTCCCAGAACAAAATCTTTCTACCATTGCCTAGCTTCCAGAGAAGGCCCTTAGATAAAAGCCTACGAGCCTTGACCATACAATTTCAAAGAGAAGACCCAGAAGGGGGAGACAAATCAAAATTTAAGAAATCTCTTATAGCATCAACACCCCGTAAGTACTTGCTCCAAGAAATTTTTTCCCATTCACTCTTAGCAAACAATAGCTTCCACAATTTTTTACCAAGAAGAACAATATTAAACTCACAGATTTTCCGAATTCCAAGTCCACCGACCCTTTTATGTCTACAAACATCATCCCATGTAACCAGATGGATTCTTCTCCCGTCCTCAACACCGGACCAGAGGATTTTTTCTGAATTCCTTCCAATTTATCCACAAATTTCCTAGGCATGAAAAATAAACTAAGAGCATAGACAAAGAGATTCTGGAGAGTTGAATTAATTAGCTGCACTTTCCCAGCTTGGCTCAGCACCACCCCCTTCCATCCAGCCAATTTAGAATTGAACTTATAAATCAACCCCCACCACAAGGACTCAAGAACATTAGAACACAAGGGGAGCCCCAAATAAGAAGCCCAAAGATCACCAATTTGGCATTGCAAAATTCTAGCAATTTTTATCTGCCTATGGGCCGAAGTATTAAAAAAGAAGATCACACTCTTGGGTAAGCTAACCTTCTGCCTAGAAGAAACTTCATACCTCTATAAAATAAGTTCAATAACCCTAGTTTCCTTAATAGAGGCCTCCCTATGCATGAGAAAATCATCCAAAAACTATTGATGGGAGCAAATCAAATTACTAGAAGAAGGGGCTAAACCAGTCATAGCCCCAGAACTAATGAATCTCTGAATGAGATGCCCCAAAGATTCCACCATAATGATAAATGAAAAGGGAGATATCAGACCCCCTTGCCTTAGACCCTTGGAGCAGTCAAACATAGGAGAGGGCGACCCATTGACAAGGACGAAAACTAGGGGAGTGGAAATTAACTAAATCACAAGAGCCACCATCTTCTCCCTAAAGCCAAATGAAAGCATAATCTTGGAAAGAAAGACCCAATCAACTCTATCATAAGCTTTAAGTAAGTCAAGCTTCAAATAAACCCAACATGCTTATTGACAGTTAAGGAGTGAATATTCTCATGAACAGAGAGAATGGAGTCCAATATTTTCCTACTCACCAGAAACCCATTTTGCTGAGGTGAAATGATAAGGGGAAAAACCCTTTGCAACTTGATTGCCAACACCTTGGAAAATATCTTATAGAACAAATTGCATAAACTACTAGGACATAATTCATCAAAAGAAGAAGCCCCCAATTTCTTGGGAACCAAAACAATAAAAGAGGAATTCAATTCCTTTAGAAGAGAGTCAGTCTGGAAAAATTATTTGGTAGCAACAACCACCTCCTTGGCAATAATTTCCCAAAAGAACTAAAAAAATAACATGGGGAAGCCATCCGGGCCCGATGCCTTATTCCCTTCAAAGGAGAAAACAACACTTCTAATTCCCTCTGCTGACGGAATGCAAACCAACTGCTTATTGGTTTCTTCATCAATGATTTGAGGGATGTCCCTAAGAATATCCACCTGATAGTCCAAATCAAGCTCCCCCTCCACCGCAAGTAGATTAGAGAAATAAGAAGAAGCAACATCCTGTAGATCAACATCATTTTCCAAAACTTGATTATTAAAGTTAATAGGCTTAATGCGATTGGAAGCCCTATGTTTCAAAGTAGGTGAAAAAAACTTCGTATTCCTATCCCCACCGTTAAGCCACATGATCCTTGACCACTGCTTCCAGAATTTCGCTTCCTTTGGGGTACTATTATGCGATTTAGAAAGAAGAACATTTTCTTTCAAAACCAGGGCCTGATCATAGCCAAAGACTTGGATAAAATGCTGCACATCTTGAAGCTCCTTAGTCACCCCCTCCTTATCAAGAAAAATGTGATCAAAGGAAGACCTATTCCATTTCCTAATATTGTCCTTCACATTAGCAAGCTTCTTAGCAATTCTGAACATAGTAGACCCGTCCACCTGAATGCTCCACCACACAAAAACCAAATTACTGATATCTGGGTGACAGGTAAAATTGATAATTTTTTCTTCCTTATCTTTTCCTACATTAAGGAGTCTGACTATTTTGCTTTTGTTCTATGAGTAAGAGACCACAAGCCATGTTCTGTCTATGTTGGTTACCTTGTTCAAATTTGGGATTTTAAGTTAGCCTCTATATTTCTTTTAATTTTAATCATGTTCACTATCCCCTATTTGGATCTTTTAGGGGGGAATTTTAAGGGAGCTATTTAATCCGTAATTCTAACACGTGGATTCCACCTTGCATAAGGATGATTTTTCCAATTTTTTTGAAATCTAGGAATATCTTTATTGTCTTCTTGCTATTGGCATTGGGTCCATTTAGTTTCAGTTGTGGCCTTGCTAGTTGGAATTTTAAGCTACTCATATCGATCCCTGTTAGGCAAACATGCTTGGCCCGGTCAGTCAAGTTCATGAAAGAAGGAATTGTTACGACACCTGTAGTATTACGTAAGTTATTTAAAGTGATGAGGTTTATTAGAATAATAATCTATTCCCCCTTGCTATTGTCGTTGCATTCAAATGAAAAAAATATGCACCTTTGAGGGTTGGGAAGCTTCTAGACTTGAGGTGTAACTATCCCAATATGTTATCCAAGTGACTTGTCTTCCAAGTTTTTCCCAACAACTCTTGTAGTTGCAAATTGCATCTCGACTCAATGTTGGCCATTGACCGAATTGTAGCCGACTTAATAGATTCTGACATTTTCCAGATATCCCTCAGATTTCAGTTTGAACATATTTAGTGTTCTGTATCCATTAGTTTTGGTTGTCTTATGCGGGATCAAATTCTCAGTTGTTGATTCAGGGAGAAGTGCAACTATTGATAGCCTTCTAATAGCAGAATTTGAGATAGATTTTGGTGCAAAACCTATGAATTAAGTTAAGGTTATTTCTTAACTACTTTCGTTATGAAGTGTTGAAGAATTTTTGGTCATACAAAGCTTACCTAACACTGTTTTGACTCAATGTCCATCAAGTCTCATCACCTACTAATAGTGATATGAAAAACTTGTAATTTTTGCAATCAATTATGATCATTTCATTAAGGAAGACTTGATTGGGTTAGCCGAGATTCTTAGCCTTGTGTTAGGCCCCACAATTCTTATTCTATGTTTAATATCTTGGTCCTAAATTAACCTACTTCAATTACCTTTGTTCTATATTGTGTTGGTGTATCTACCACCCAACATTGTGGTTCCCACTATGTACACGATTTGGAGTTTTTATGTTTTAAATCACTATATTTTGCTACCAAGTTTCAATCTGTATTTGACATTCGGTGAGTTGGTTTGGTTTTGATAGCTTAATTTGCTGGTCAACTAGCTTTGTTTCATTTTTCAATCCTATATGTCCAGGTCCTATATCCTCCTTGTTGTTAGGGCCCTTTGATTCTTTAGTGGTAATAGTATCCCTATAACTATGATCTGTTTGCCTCTTGATTTAACACAAAAATTAATAAGATTAAGTGAGAGTGACATACCTTACTTTCTATAGATTTGGCTATGAGATATACCTTGGCCTTATGTTTTACTTATGCTTATGTATGTGTTATATGATTGTATCCACCTTATTTTCTAGGCCTTTCTTGTTTGCTGCTAGGACTTCTTCCAAACCTGACCAAAGGCTTGCTTCACTACCTATTGTAATGATTTTTGATTGATCAATCCCTTTGTTGGCCAATAGATTTGTTGCCCTATTTTCCTCCCTATATGTATGTTGAACATGCTACACCTAAACTTCCTGCATTAGTTCCTTGATTCTATTTAATTTAGTCTATAATTTCCAGACTCCAATCTTACCACCTAATAGTGCATTTATACATAGTGTGGAGTCAAATTCCATATCTATGTTTCCAAAACCTTTCTCTTTGCATAGCTTCAGTCCTTGTAATATTCCTTCAAACTCTATCGTATTGTTGGTAATTCCTGGTAGCTTGATTGATAGGGTAGCTTCAAGGTTGCCTTCCCCATTACGAATTAAACATCTTGCCCCCAACATTCCAAGATTTCCCCTGGATGCCCCATTAGTGTTCAATTTTAGTCTTCCCTCGTGAGAAGGCCTCCATTTATTGTTTTCTCTTTTCTTTGGAGGTTGAACCCAATTGGACAAAAGGTGGAACTTTTAAAGTTTTCCATTTTTTCATTAGTTCGTTATCCCATACTGAGAACTTTGCTTTCTTTTATAATTTTATGAGGGTGTTCAATAGTTCCACTATGCTATTCTCAATTATGTTCCAGATTTCTTCTTCTTCCTTATACTTATTTTGGAAAATTATTTTGTTACATTCTCTCCAAATATTCTAGATTAGGATCGAAGGAGAAGTTTGCTAGATTTGACCCCAGAATGCCTCCTTTTTGTGATATGTCCAGCTTATGAAGAAGTCCTTTAATTTGTTATTCCTTGGAGTTTCCCAACCTAGTTTATTTTGCATCCATTCCCATCCTTGTGCTACAAAGGAGAAGTTTCAGAGCAGACGATCTGTACTTTCTGAGTCATTTTTGCACATTACACACCAACTTGGCCCCTCTATCCCAATTGTTTTTAATCTCTCCCGTGAGGATTATTTCATGTAAGGATGACCAAGTGAAAGCTCTAGCTTTAGGTAAAATCCATTTCCCCCAACATAGCTTGTTTGGCCATCCATTTTATTTTTGTTTCATCTAGATCAGGTATCTAAGTTTTGTGGTATACTCTCTTGACTTTGCTCCACACCAAATGATTTTGTCTTCTTGATTATTTAAGCATATAGTTCTATCCTTCATAATCTCCCTTAGGAAATTTCTGGCTTCTACATTTATGTCACTTGCTTCAAAATCAACCCATTGAACTGATCCATTATTAACCTTTTTTACATAATTTTGAACTTCATTCCCATACTTGCTGATTATCTCTAGTATGTGGGGGGACAGTTCAGGATATTTGATAATGGTTTATATCCTCCCCAAGAGTCTTTCCAAAAATTTCCCCTACTCCCATTATTAACTTTCCAAGTCAAGTGGTTGGTTATTAGGTGTTTGCAGCTTGACATAAAATTCCATATATATGAGAACTTGAACTGACATTTGTTATTGTTAAAATTATTTCTGGATTTGGGGTGTCCAGGTATTTCCTCTACATAATTCTACACCATAATAAGGAAGGCTTTTGGTACATCTTCCATACAAGCTTCACTCCCAAAGGTAGATTTTGTGCTTTAATATTTTTGACCCCACCCCCCCCCCCTTCTAATTGTGATTGGCAAACTATGTCCCAATGTATCAAGGAAATTTTATGTTCTTCATTGGAGCCCTTCCATAGGAATATTTTGAGAATAATCTCTATCTTAGACACTACTTTATTTGCCATTTGTATGCATGACATTGAGTAAGTAGGAATTTCTGATAACACTGCTTTTATCATGGTAATCCTACTGACCAGTGTCAGTCATTTACCTCTCCAACATATTGCTTTGTCATTACATTTTTCTATTATATGTTCCCACATTTTGGATCTTATAATTACTTTGAATAGGGGTACCCCTAGATACTTGCATGTTATTTCTTCTATTTTATATCCAAGGGTTTTAGCTATCCTTTTCTGCCATGATTTCTATGTATTGAAGAAGTAAATTTTTTATTTTTCTTTTTTCATTTGCTGGCCTGATATACTTATATTCCTCGAGACATGCTTTGATGTATTCTGCTTCCTTTAATGTTGATTCCCCATACAAGAGGGTGTCATCTGTAAATTTTTGGTGTGTTATCTCTTCTATCCCTTGTGCAATTTCTATGCCTTTCCATTTTCCCTATCTTTGATAGGCAACTATGTGCCTACTTAATGCTTCAACCATTATCACAAACAAAAAAGGTGATATTGGATCACCTTGTCTGATACCATTTGAGCTTTCAAAGAATCCAAATGGGCTTCCATTAATGAGGATAGAGTATCTTATAGAAGAGATACATTGGAATATCATCTATGACCATTCTCTTCCAAACCCAAACTTTTCCATTACTCGCATCAGGAATCTCCATCTTACTTTATCATATGCTTTGCTTACATCTAATTTTATCATCATGCTAGAGATTTTGTATTTTTTGATGGAATGTACTACTTTGTTTTCTAATATAATACTATCCACTATGTCTCTTCTTGGTGTGAACCCGCTTTGATTGGGTGAGATTACTTTTTTTAACACTTGCTTCAATCTGTTTGCTATAGCCTTGGAGATAATTTTATAGATAGTATTACATAGTGAAATTGACCTGTAATCCCCAAAACTTGTACAACTTTCTTTGCAATTAAAACTATCATTATGTTGTTTAGATCTTTGATGAATCTCTTTTTTCTTCTAAAGTCTTCACATATCTCCCAGATTTCCTCTTCTAAGAAATGCCAACATTTTTGATAAAAGAATGCTAGGAACCTGTTAGGCCCTAGGGCCTTATCAAGGTGTAATTGTTTTATTGCATTTTTGATTTCTTCTTTTTTGAATGATTCCTCTAGCATAGCATTCTCTTCATCTGTTATTATCTTAGGTATGTTGGCAAGAATCTTGGTATAATTTATAGCATCCTTGTCTCCTTTTGGACTTAACAGTTGTTTGAAGAAACATATTGCTTCCTCATTTATTTCTGTTGGATTCTCTATTGTGCTTCCATCTGGGAGTTTGATCTTAGTAATCCTTTTATAGGCTCTTTTTATTTTGGAAGTATTATGGATTTTTTTTGTATTGGCATCACCTTCGTTTAGCCATAGTTCCCTCAATTTAGTCTGCCATTATTCCTCTTCCCTCACCAGTACTTCATTATAGTCCGCTAGGATCTCTTTTTCTTTCTGATAATATTCTTGGTACATACCTTCCATTACTTTGCTATTTATTTCCTCCAGCTCTTTTTCCAATCTCTCCTTTTTTGAAAAAATATTTTTAAATACTTCCTTGTTCCATACTTGTAGCTTGCTTTTGATGTACTTGAGTTTATTCATAAAGATGAAGCTTTTAGTACCACTGTATTTTGGGGTTGTTTTCAACCATTGTTCAATTTTCTCCACTAGTCCTTCTTTTGTAAACCACATATTTTCAACCTTAAAGTAATATTTTGTATTTTTTTCTGCTTCAGTAATGGATAGTCTAATAAGGAGATGATCAGATCCCACTAACAGGAGGATTGTGGCTTCCAAGTTTTTCTTTTCTTCCAACTAGTCCTGTGTATAGATGAATCTGTCTAATTTTTCCTTTATACATCCTTCTCCCATTCATTTGTTGGACCATGTATAGGGCCCATTCCTTACTTGGGCCTCTATTATATTATTTTATGATAAGAATCATTTAAGAGCCTCCATAGATGGTGTTTTCATTTTGTTACCTCCTATTTTTTTTGTTATTCTGAGGACTGCGTTAAAGTCACCCCCCATTACTATCTTTTTTCCTCCTAGATTTGTGACTTTCTGGCCCATAATGTTCCAAAGGGTGACTTTGTATTGATTTCTAACTGGTCCATATATGTTAAAAAGATAGAGTTTCAAATTGGTTTTCAGATTTTTTGCTTCACACACCATCCAATTGCTTTCTTTGACTAATATATTTAAAGAGACTGAGTTAGATCTCCAAAGTATTTCCAGCCCTGCTGCTGTGCCAAATGCTTTGGAGAAGGCTCCTTCCCACCCTTTTATATGTAGGCCCTTATTCACTGTATCTTCTATTTTGGTTTCCTGTAATAGAACAATATCAGTGTCTACTTTTTCTAATTGACACTTTATTAGGTGTCTTTTATTAGGGGCATTGAGTCCCCTAATGTTCCAGGTTAATATCTTCATTGTTCCTCATTCTGGGAGTGCTCTCCTCCCTTTTTATCATTCAAATAGTTTATGATTCTTTTTAGTCCCCTTTCTTGAGCAAGTTATTCTCTTTTTTTCTTGTGTGATTTCCTTACTCGCTTCTTTTTCTTTTTGAGAATTATCAGGGCTAACATTTCTGCTACTGATTGAGAAATATTTTTGTTTTCAATGATGTCCAATTCCTCCATCTTTTCATTCTTGATGTCTAAAGAGACCTCTTCTTCTTCCTCTTTGGCTTGTGTAGTTGTTGTTTCCTAATTATTGGGTAGATATTCCATTGGTCAACCTTCTATTTCTCTTTTTCCTTCTTTTTGTATATCTCCATTTTTGTCTTCATGTTGTTCTGGTACTTTTTTTGGGCTTCTAATTTTTCCTTTTTTCAAATATTTTTCTTGCACTTTTTTCTTCCATACTTTGACTATTTTTTTATCTTTCTGGTGTTGAAATCCCCCTACCTCTGGTTCCTATGTGTGGCATCCTTTGTGCTTGATTCTTTGCTTTCTCTAGGTTCCTTTACATTATTGGTCCTTCTTACTTGGGCTTTGTAGGAGGCTATATTGTGATTCCTACTTCTACATTGCTTGCAATATAGATTCTGACTTTCCACTTCCACTTCTTACAACCAAATTCCTTTTGTTTTCAACTTATTGTTTTTGGAGATCTGATCAATTGTTTCTAGTTTAATCCTTGCATAAAGGTATGAATTCTCCTTCAAAATTTCATTATCTCAATAAGAGTTCCCAATGTTCTTCCTATTTTTTTCTAGACATTCTTCATACCAATATTCTATTGGAAGATTATAGAGCCTTACCCATTTTGGTTCATTGTATAGAGCAAGGTTTTTTGCATTAAAATTAGCTTCCCACCCTTGCATGTATACAAGGAAATTTCCAAATACCCTTACACTGTTTTCTAATATGTATTCTCTATCTTCTTCCTTAAGAAAAACTATTATGAAAAACCCTTTAGGCAAGAACTTCATCCCATGATTTCGGTCAATTGTTTCTCTTGCCCATTTTTCAATTAATTCCCTTTTTTTGCCTTGGGCCTATAATTCTACAAATTATAGCTACCTTCTTTAATATTTCTAGATCCTCTTCAATTTCATTTTTGACATTGATCTCTTTTAGATCCTGTTTGATTTTTGTTGTATTTGGTAATTTCTTCACTTTTTTTGGTTTGGCTCTGTTCTTGGTTTCTTGATTTGCACCCTTCTTGGTGATATGGTCTCAATTTATTTTGTGCTCTTGAGGTTGTTGAATATCTGAGATACTGAGAGGAGGGGGTGAATCAGTCCTTTAACTTATTGAACAAACATCATCCAATTAATCTAATGTATATAACAAAAAATATGAGCAAGAGCAATAACAAAAGATGAAACCACACAACACATGAACACCAAAATTTTACGTGGAAAACCCAACGAGGGAAAAAGCACAGTGAGTATTAGCTCACTATATATAGTTGTTCCAAAACCAGATACAAAAGAGGCTCACTGCCAGATACAAAATCTCACTACTTACAAAGAGGACTCACTATCCAAACATAGAGGCTCACTGCCTATAAAATATTATAGTAAGAAAATGGATTACAACCAAAATATGAATTGGTAAGAGTGCACCTAAAAAGTATTGATTCATTTGCTTTGATGCTCAATAAATAGACTTAATATACTTCATCAGTTTCACACACTTCGCTTCACATTCACACTATTCTTTTTATTGGAATCATACTTCACCTTCTATATCACTTCTTCTATCCCAAAACAATCCAATATATATATCTGATACATCCAAAAGCATCAATTAGGTCAGCCTAATTAGATGAAATCTTTATTCACCAATAAATATTAAATGTCAGCTCCAAGATAGTACAAAAATTCTCCAAAAACAATTCATCCGAGTAGCACGCTATATCATGTTGGCTTGGACCTAGGATAGGTCACACATATATCCATAACACAAATTAATCCATTATACCACCAACTATTTATTAGGTCGGCCATATATAAACCCAATAATAAAATGCAACACCAGACCAATGCCAACTCACCATATGATCATATGAGAACGCAAGATTGTATACTTACAAGCTTCCAACATTCATAAACCATTTTCCAAAACCACGAACAAAAATGATCACTAGAGGTGAAATACAGAACAAAATACTGGACCAAAAATACCGGAGGATGTAAATTGGTTCTTCATACCGATTCAGAGTATTGGATCAAACTGACACCTTAACCGACATGGTGACATCAATGACAACACATAGTCTGATCTTCTTCATTCTTCCAACAGAGGCATCCTATTTTCTTTATTTTCTTGCCACCTAAGTTCATGACTACTTATTTTAGCATTAGGAGCCTCCCTATTTTCCAATTTTTGTTGATGAGCTTTTGTTTTGATTATATGAAAAAAAATAGATTTTGAAGGGACCCAAAACCCTTTACAACTTTAGGCACAAAATGTTGCTCAAAAGATACAACACTAGACTGTTAATAGAATCCAAACACCCAACCACAAAAGATACAAACAACTGCTCCAAAGATAAACAAAGAAGACCAACAACCAAACAGTCTCAAGCCACAGTGGGAAAAGCAGAGCTAAACCACACGTGTAACCTTTCGACCACCACAAAAAAATTTAACAAGGGACTGAGAGGAATGATTATGATTAGGGAGACCTCGCTTCTTTCTTTGCACAACCATCCAAGAAAGATCATCCTATGAAGGAATAGAGCAAGGGGAAGTGGGAGGACAAGCCACTAAAGGCAAAAGAGGAAAAGAACCAGGAGTGTCACTCCCACAATCAACAACATCAACAAGAGAAGCAAAAAAACTAGCAATCCCATTAACCGCATCAAAATCATCAACAATAACAATAGAAACCCCACTAGCCACAACAACACATGTGGGAAAATCAACTGCATTAGTAACAACTATAGACAAAGCAACAACAACAACAAAACCACCAATACCAATAGCAACAATTGCAGGAGACTCAAGAGTAACAACAAAAACAATAGAAGGTTGCTGAGAACCATCAATAGAATAAGCCATGACATTAGGGACCAAGTCATCATCCTCAACATCATCACAAGAATCACCCATAGTAAGATGCTCACGAAGAGCATCTTTCCACCAAGTAGCATGGCTCCGACGAGATTTTTGAAAGTCAGCAGCCAAATGACTTGTAGAAAAACATTTCCTACAACGAAAAGGAAGACCCTCATAATCAAGAACCTGAGACCATGGCCTAGTCCCCACCATCAAAATAACCACCCCAGGTAAAGCTTTTGAGGTATATGTTGATGCCAAAAATTGGCAAGGTAACAACCTTTTGTGGGAAACTCAATTAAAGGGGGGACCTATTGCACTAAACTGAGTGACCTCTAGATTTTAAAGAAGCCGACTCTTCTATAACTAGGGCTTTGAATGGAAAAAGGAAGCATATATGAAATAAAAAGGATCTAACTAGGGTGATGCACCAAGGTTTAGATGTAAGGCACGGTAGATCTATCCTGTAGATGCGATCTAAGGGCCTATTCAACAATTTGCTATGCTCAAAATAATAAACATTAAAGAGAAATACCTAAATAATTTATTTCATGACATAAAATAATTTGCACAAAGCTCTACTGAAAAGAAAGAGTCAAAGACATGGTTCTAAATCAACATTCTATTCAAATCATTGAAGTTGCAAACAAACTATTCGAAAACAACAGAATATAGTGTTATCAATAGTTAAGAGACAAAAAGGCCAAATTACAAGGGCACAGTCTATGATTCTTTATAGTTATCTAACAAAACAAAGGCCTGGTGTCTTCCTAATCCTCCTATGGATATTTCAAACTAGAAATAATCAACTATTCAATCACTACTTTTTAAAATCACTTACTAACTAACTTGTAAAAACTCCTCCCTTTTTCTCCTCAAGAGAAGTAGTATATATAGCCAAGGGTATCCACCGCTTGAAAGATCATAAAAATATATCTCATCATGAATCATAATGCTTACAAAAATGATTCATCATGACTGTTGTAACAAAAAGATTCCTGAGCATGAATCCAGTCGTTCGCTAGCCATATACATTCCCTGCAAATGATGGTAGTGGTCCCGATCTACACTGTGTAAACAAGTGTTTCCTCTCAATGAAAGCAGTTAGAGAACGCGATAATATGGTAGCCTGGTGATTGCACCGCTTCTCTCTTTGTATGTAGCTATGCCAAAGGAACATGTGGCGACATTTCACAACCCGTAGTTCATTCTCCTCATCCTTTGATGGGAGCTTGCGATGAGAAGACATGTGGTAGCGTCTCCGTTATCGACACCGCTTGAGGGGCCCGCCAAAATTTCACATGGGCAAAGGCTACGTGGCAAGCAGTCGGGGCCCGAAAGAGAAGGGAAGGGAAGCTCCACTTCGATGAGCGCTTTGGTGACACGTGGCGACATTTAGTTGAGAGCATTGAAAGACTGTCGGGAGGCTTTCAAAAATCATTGGGAGCGGTCGGAAGTCAGGCAAGACATTAAAAATAACCCAAAGGGAGCATGGGGGTATATTAAATAACCACAGCTTTTGGCGACTACCAGGGGCGTTTCGCTTGTGGAATGGTGAATCCAAAATTTTCTGGTTTTGAAACCAGAGCTTTAACCATTGGGCATTAGAGTCATAGCTTAGAAAGGGTGACCTGTAGAGGCAACTAGTTGACCTTAGAAGGCATTGATATGGAGCACAGGATCTCGTGTGCCTCATGTAGGTCGATCATTTCCTTAAAGGGGAGCACTACAGATATTCCAGACCCGTCTTCAAGCCAAAAAAGTAGTCGTGTGATTTGATGAGTTACACCCTCAATGTCTTCGACATTAGGAGGTTGGCTAAAACTCTAAAAAACTGATAAATCTTACTTCCTCTCCTCAATCCTTGCCGCAATATGCTCTACGAAACCCATTGATTCATCAAGGAGAAATGGAGAGGGCAAGCCCATCTGGGTTAGTTGGGAAAACCTTGCCCATTTGCTGTCCATTGTCTGCCCTAATGTAACCAAGCATTGTTGAGCACGAAGGGTGGCCTCTTGGCATTAGATAAAATCCTTTGCAACCCCAATGAATTCCTTCCAATCCTCGATCCCTGCTCATTCCAAAAAAATTCTTGGCACTGTGTATAGCTTACATAACAACCTCTCTGCTTCCAGAACCTTTTCCCCTATGGATTGTAGGAGCTGTTCTATTGTGCTGCAAACCTCTCTGTAGAAATCTGTTGCCTATGCCATGAACTGAAGTGTGGGTTGGAGTGTCAAGCATAAATCCTTGACCCTCTCCCAGTAGGAAGCGTACAGTTGTTGGGCTACTAAGTAGAGGTCTGTCTATGGAGGAGGAGTTTGAACGATTCTTTTCAAGAGATTAATCTCTGCATCCTTCATCCTAATCTCCTGCCTTAGCCCTACAATTTGTTCTGCAACAAAGGTGAGCTTCTCCTTGAAGTCATTTTGTGTGGCCAACCATCTTTCCTCGGCCTGGTTTCGGTTTGCAGACTCTTGATCCAAGGAAATCCGAAACTTCCTGAGATCTTGAAATTGAGCCTGTACGCTTGCTTGGTTTGCCTCCTTTTCTCATACCGTTTGCTCTAGATGAGCATGCAATTGTTGTAATTCTTTGATATTTTGTTGAACCTCTCCCTCCGACTGGGCCAACCTGTTGGATAATTCCTGGTTTCTTTGTCGTAGCTTGACTATCTGATTGGACTCTTGGGATTGTAATTTCTCGAGCTCCCTTTGCAAGCTAGCCTGTTTTTCTTGCATATTTTGTGCAAGGCATACCATTTCTACTTCCTATGATTTTTCCTTGGCTAACACAACTTCTAGCCTTACCTTGATAGCCTTGAGCTTGTCCTCCATCTTCTTCAATTTGCGACCAGACTTAAGAAAGTCAGTAGTCACTACCCGTTGCGTCTCCTCTAATAGTTCAACTTTATCGTGTGGTCGAGCAACACACAAATCTAGTCCGATGGCATGGATGTCATAGTCATCAAGCTACATTTATCCCAGTGGTTTGACAATATTTGGATACAGGGTTGCGAAAAGCAATGATTTTTGAGCCTTGTCATAAAATTTTTGGATTCTAGGCTCTGCTAGCCTCTTCGCATCCTTTTCTCTTTGATTTTGGAGTCAGAGAGCTCGAGCTTGCTTTGTCGAATCACTCTAAGACAAGAATTGAGCCGGTGATCTGATGCACTCACCTACAAAGGGTGCACCGGGAGGGACAGTGAAAGGGAAAGAGAGGCAAGTGACCTCAGATGTGTTCTTCTTCAGAAGGGGAATTGTGAGCGGAGATAAGGGAGGAATGCTCCAAATCCCAAGTGAGGAATGCATGGAGGGGCTCAAGGGGAATGGTGGTGGCAATGGGGATGCACCAGGCTCTGACGACTACAAAATTTGAGTCAGAATTGACTCAGATGATGCAACAGGGATGACGACTTTAGACATCAATGGGGTGGAAGACATGGATACAAATGAGGAGGAAAATGGGGATGCTGAAGGGGCTCGGATCAACAACGGTGCAGGTCATGGGGTAGTGAAAACCATCTGTATGATATGAGAAAACTAGGAGAAACCTCCCACAACCATTGTAGAGGGGACAAATAAAGATAGGCTCATACTTGGGGCGGTGGATGCCAAAAGGACCGTGGAAGAAAAAAGAGACTGTGAGCCAAGAAGAGAGGGAGAGAGAGATACCTGAGAGCTTGATTCTATCTCCCATGCTTCGCTGATCGCAACCTCCTGCATACCACCTTTGATAATGGTATCAGTGTGCTGTCTTTTGCTTGGCAAAGGGTTCTCCAAATCCACCACCTTCATCAATTGCTGCGTCACTTCGAGCTTCCTCACAGTCACGGGTCAAGATTGTGAGGAATCTGATCGCGAGGTATTCATCTGCACACTCCTAACAATAGTGCTAGGCTGCATCATCGCTTTGTGTTTTTGCTTTCCCTTGTCAAAGCGTGGCGGGGAATCCTCAAGGTTGGGCTCTAACGCATCACTTGCGTCGGAATCTGAATGTTCTTGGTTCCAGAGGGTATCAAATCTATCATCGGTGTCAAACATCGATGAATGTTGGAAAGGGTCGATGGTGTTATTGATCTCTTGGTGGTAGATCCAAAAATCCTGAATCTTTTTCGGTTTCCAGCCCTGTTTCCTTTCCAAGCTATTTCGGAGGGTAGTACCTATGCATTTATTTTCATCTACGTTACCCTTGACAAGATAGAAACTGGGACATGATGGCCTCCAATTATTTGTCGGTATCTACGCCAAGTTCACCCAGATTCGGTTGATATCTTTAGGCGGATTTCTCCATGCTTCCCAGTAGGGTCGAGGGCTATGCTTTACCTTAATAAATGTGTCACCCAAATCATCTTCAGGGTTGTAGTCCCATTTATCGTAAATAAGAACCAGCCCGAGGTGTTCCAGCTTAGCCTCAAGTAGCTCTGCTGACCTTTTCTTCACCATGATCACTATTTTGTAGCTCATATGGTATTTAAAAAACCCTCGCTTCTTCTTCTTTGGGTAAGAGCAAAAGTTCCAGTCCATAATAGCCATTTGTTGAAAGACCTCGAGGGCTAATACCTGATCAGTGACGGATGCAGGGACTCGGATCGATTCTTCACAAAAACCATGAACTTAGACACATGTGAATTCTTCACCGAGGAACCAGTCGCATTTTGGGAACATGGATTGTATCCAGCCGATCTGATCACCTGACATACCATAGTAGTCACCATCCTCGCCAAGATCACGCAAAATTGGGTCCAAGAATTTCTCTTAAAATGCATAATAATCGTAGGTGGAACAAAGGATGGGAGTCCATACCGAAACTGAATTCCAATGCCTATTCTCATCGAACACTGACAACTCCATTTTTTCCTTGAAGAAATAAGGATTTTGATGTAGAAACATATAGGAAAGAAGAGAAGGATACCTGAACTTATCCACAGTCTCGAACTCGCCAATCTATTTCTTCATATCTTTGATAATCATTTCTACGAAATCATACCAGAAAGGTTCCTTCTGTCTCTTGAATTGGAAACCCAGGCCCAACTGAGATTCATACACAATCTCATCATTGTTCAGGCCAAACACAAAATACATCATGGAGAAGGCATCCTTCATGCCCGCTTGTTTATAGTTGACACGACGATTCAAAAAAATTTCAATGGCGACTTGATATCCTGGGACCTTTCGGTTTCAATATTATAAAAGTCGAGTGTATTTTTCCTAGTCCTCCAAAATTTAGAACCCTTTCCCTGGCTGAAATGCTCCATTGACCATTCTCTGGTCCCCATATCGGGAACACACAACATGTGCCTAAGAGCTTCCGTGGTTAACATGAATCTTAGCCTCCTTCCGTCAATGGTGTCGGTCACCGAATTGAAGCACCGAACACTTTCATGAATTATCTCTGGGCAGTGGTGCACATAAGGGACCATATATTAGGGAATTTCACAGTGCCATTGCTTGAATGGTAGTTGATTTTTGTGGGATTTCTTCATCCTGGAAAAAGAAGCTTCCCTAAGGCCCTTAGGGTTAGTCTTGAGCTTGGGGTCATAGATTTTATCCCACTCCTCCTTTACCAAGTTAGCATCTCTAAGTGGACCCTTCTTTGTCGGCCGCATGCGAGACAATTCTGGTTTTTTTGGGATTCCAAGCGTAGCATAGGATTTTTGTTCCTAAAAAATATTGACCATAGGTGCGGTGATTATCACTTTGGCCAAGCTTTGAGATGCTTCACCAAGATCATTCATCTACAGGTGCCGGGCTACTTCGGGGACAACGAATGCCATTTTTCCTCAGAACTTTTGAAAACTTGCTACTCGATTGTTTGCAACTCTACACTTTGATAATTCCTTGCACAATTCTTGTATTAAAAAAAAACTTTCTTTGCCTTAAAAAAAAACATGCAATACTTAGTTTTTCAGTCCCTTTTCAGGTGGTAGATGTTGGTTGCTTTTTCTGCATTAAATTCGACATGTACTACCAGCCTTTCGGTTTGTGCGAAGTGAACTACTTGTCATTTTGAAATGACAAGTATTCATAATAACCCTAGGTACTTACAACCCATAACATGATTTTTCTTGGAAATTGAGTTGGTGATTTGAAGGCAGGCCAAGTGTCATATGCTATGGTAATTAATACCCCAAACAAAATGATTATGCCAAAGTATGTGATAAGCCTCAAATAGATCTTCATCTTTTCTTGGGTAGTGAGGAACACCTAGCAGGATGAAACCTCATCGTCCGGCTAAAAAGGCTACCGCCAAATACTGCTAGTAGCTTGTGCTAATTAATTAGCTTGCCTTGATTTTGTATGCAAAAAATCGTACCTACAGACGCAACTTGGTGAGAGTTTCAAACGAGCCTTGGTGTATTTTTCAAGGTGGTATCTGGTTAACCTCATGCTTATGGTATGTGAACTACCACACTTATCCCTGCCATTTCTATAAATAGGGGTCTATTCAGTAGAAGAATCATACTTAGCAACTTAGCGGAATCAACATTAGGTGATTGGTTTAGCCTTTGGTAATTGCATTCTGCTTAGTGTTTGTGTAGAGTTCGGGTTTAGGCTCTCTATATAGGGTTGCTTCCTGACAGTCGTATAGTAGCGGATGCCATGGATACCCTGATCAGGTTGACCTCTCATAAACAAAAAATGGCCTTTCTTGGTGAAATCTTGAGCAGGTGTCTAAGGAGGATGATGAAGAATAAACATTCTTTGGCCATCGTAGCTATGAAATGGGTCTTGGGCCGAGATTTCCTTGAGTATAGAGTAAATACTGACATTTTCTCTCATTTTATGGCATCACTACTTGATATTCAAGTCCCTATGCCACTTATCATCCGCTTGGTGACATAAATATTCCTGAAGAAGTACCTGAATAGCCTCAGGGAGGTGGTTGAAAATGCAAAATTTGACTGAGGGATTCCGATTGTGGATGACCTTCATAGGTTCATTGAAGAGGACACGGTTGTCTCGTGGTTGCCATTCTTGAGTGGCTTCTGCTTTAGTCATGAGAAGTCCATCATCAGAAGGTTACCTGTGCATGCCACTTTCTATACCAGATGTACAATGTGGTGCCATTTTATGATATTGATTGGTACATTAACTTTAGGAACTTGGTGTTCCCACCTACCATCGCTTCTTTCGATGGTGTTGTTGGTGTAGTTGAGGATGAGGTGGTGCCGGATGATGCTACTACTACTTCTACTCAAGACTAAAAATTCTCTCTTTCCTGCTTAATGCCGAGACTCTGTTAGTCTTTTTGTATATAGCCTAGAAAAGGCTTTATAGCATATATATATAAGTATATAATCCTTTTAAAGCATGGCCTCTGAGCCATTTTTCTATTATATTTTTGAAGTATATAAATATAATGAAGATGTAGTTTATATTTAACATCTCTTCCTTGCTGCATAATTTTCATTTCTTCGGGTAATTGTGTTATTTTTTGTATCATAATGTGAGTCCTTGCTGTATAACGGATTAGGAAGACTGACCGAACAAAAAGAACAAAGAGAAAGATAATCATAGTAATTACATATTTACACGGTAGAATTGTCTAATTGAACTATATAGAATTTAAAGTGAATTCCCTTAATGGGGACCCTTGACGCTTTTCTTTCTACACTCTTTTATTCGAATGCCTTGTGTCACTTGAATCATTATGAGCGGACCCTTCTTACCATCATATTTCTCGTGCCGATCAATTATTGATTCCTGTTGACTGAATTTTATCACCATACCCTTACCATCCAACCCCTAATCTAAACAACTATCTCGTAGAGAAAACACACTTGCTCCTGCTACACTGATTGGTTCCATAGAGGGTGGTCTGTGGTTATTTCTTGCTGGTGTTTGGTTTAGATCCTTGAAATTGATACATAGGTGAATATATCCGTTCTCCTTTCGGACCAGAATGAGGCCGAAAATCTAGATTCTAGGCTCGATTGAGTAGGCAACTCGCTTCGGAACTAGCTTTGCCGACCTTTGTAGGCTCATTGAATCTTTAATCTTGATATTCGCTAACCTTTCAGTTTGGCACGCTGATTCAATCTCTCTTTCTAGTTGAAATGCAGACTGGATGATGCTGGGATCATATTCTCTGAATTTATCATATGACCAAGCCAATAATTGCTCATTTTCTTTTGAAAAATGTATGCACCCTTTTTTACCTTGATGTAGGATGCTCCTTCAGACTTTAAGATTATTTTCCTTTTTGATTTGACCATCCGTATAATCACCTTCATTTGTTATGAACTTCCTCTTATTATTTCTAGTATTGCCAAAAGGGGAACTTTCAAAAGTGACCAAATTCTTTGGAAGTTCCTGGAGTTCTTGCTACGTGTCTTGTCTGCCCTTGTTTTTGGTTACCCTTGCTTGGAATTGTTGGTAACTTCTCCTAGTTGTGAACTGATCAAGGCGATGTGTTCACCACTGTCGAATGCTTGCCAGCTCCTTCCATCATCTAGTTTTGCGAGTTGGAGTATCATTCACTTGGAGCATTGGTTGTATGCTGGGTCAAGTACAAGTTTGGATTGGGATCCAATTTTGGCCAAGATTTTTGTATCATCATTATGTTCTTAAGGAACAACTTGAATATTGAAATTTCCAAAGCTCTTAATTAGGTCCCAAACCTTTTCTTCAGAGGATCTCGTACGACCATCCTTTTTAGTTTTGATATTCTGAACTTGATTGTTGATTAGTTCAGAAATCCCGAGCAGATCCGTTTGTTTGATGTCTATTTTCTCTCTCGGGCTCAAAATTAATACAAGGCCTTCACATTCAACCTTGTAACTAGAATAGGAAAAATGGGGTCAGAGGGACATGATTGTATCCTCGCTACTTTGGGAAGTCAAGTATACTTTAGCTTCTGTAATGGTCTCACACTTTATACTATCATAATGTAGCAACCATAGTTCGGCTGTCGAAAAGCCTTTGGATTTTTGTGCCACCTTTGAGATTGCTTGACCCTCATCATAAATGACATAAGTTCCTAGTCCAGTGGCATGATAATTGTCAAAAGGATCTTTGTCAATGAACTCGCTTAGGAGAACCTCCTTTTGGTCGGTCCGATCTTCGGTGATTTCTTCATCTTCTAGAAGCTCCGTGCAGTATATCTCCTCCTATCTTAGAAGTGAATTCTCTGGACATGCACATAATGAATATTGGAGGGATATAAATGATCACAGTATCCTGCTTGACTGTGATATTCGGGTAGATAAATAAGGTTAATGGAAGGTCCTTAATGATCCCCATAGTATTGACCATATTCCCATCTAGTTGCATGACTCCCTTATTCAAAGGTTCATAGCTTAATCCTAGGGCTTCAGCTATTAGCCTGGGCATGACTGTGGTGCTGGCACCAGAGTCAATCATGAAATTATGCAGTAATTTCTTACCCACAATAAGGGTTAAGAAAAATGGCCTCGGCTTTGGTTTTTCTTCATTGACTCTGAATGCTAATTCTTCTTCTTCGAGATCTTTATTAGGGGCTTCCTCCACAGTATTCGCAAGAATTTTGGCCGGTTGTGATAGTTGAGTAGTTTCCTCCTGAAGTGATTGCTCCTTTGGTCCTACGATCGGGTCTTCTTGAAGAGCCCTTTGTAGCAGTGTATTTTGTTCTGACATAGCTAGAATTTCCCACAGGGAAATGTTAGCAGATTATTTTTTAACTGCTCTACCACATCCAACGATGGTAGACTCTGATGATTTTGCTCCTTAGTTCTAGTTGTTATGGTCTTACTTTGTGAAGGGATTTGTGGTACCACTACATGGGCATTAGTTTGGCGGTCGGGAGTATTTTCAGGCTGTAGACTGACCAATTGCGGGATGACTGTTTCGTTTGTGAATCTCCCTTCAGAGCATGTGTTGTAATTAGATTGCACTCATGGGGTTTCAGAAGTGGATGCTTCAAAAGTGAACACCGCTTCCTCCCATTCCATCCATGTGAAGAGGGCGTGGTGTGGAGCTATGTCGGTCTCTTGTTCCAGGGACATCCCTTGCATTTGAGTGGTGAGTATTGCATTTTCCATTTGTGGAGAAGTATATACATAATCCCCACAGTCCGATATTGTGCCTTGACTGTGCTACTCCACCATCTTCTGTTGTAGATTTCCGCATGGGAAGTTTCAAGGCATATGCGAATCGTTGCAAGGAAAACACCAGGGGTTACCATCATCGATCAAATTGTTTTTCCCTGCAATCAACTCTTTGTTAGAACTTAGGTTGGCATTCTGCAATGGAATGGGTATCGATACTATTTGACTTGTCGTTGGCACCTAGAATTTTTGGCAGGCGCTTCCTTGGAATTGGTTTTGTTTGTAAGAGGCCTTTCTCCCTGATAATTCTGATAGGCTAGCTTTGGAGGAGCAGCCTAGTTGTGTTTGATGATAGTTATCTTGTTGGCCATAGCTCGCAACATTTACTTTATGTCGCTCGTCTCAGCTTTCGATGAACCAGTTGTGACGTTTTGTGGTGCGCTTGCGTATGTGTACATAGATTGCGGAGGAGAAACCGGTGCAGTCGTCGGTGTTGCCTGGGCATGAGTTGGCATTTCAAGGAATAATGGCATGATGGGTCGAGGCGACGACTTTTCGACATCGATCAAATTGTTCTCTGCTTTGATCGCGACGCTATATGCATCTGGTAGAGTGGTTCTACCAAGTGACCAGATCATCATTGAGATATCAATGTTGATGGACTTTAGGTAAAACATGAATGCCAAATCGGGTGGCGGGCGGATTGTAGCCTGAATTCTTTGCCAAGTTATGTGGAACCGACTGTTGAAGTCGGTTAGGGCCTCATATGGAGCTCGTTTGATGATCTCTAGCTGGTGATACTGGGAAGACCTATCTCCATCGTTTGAGAATATTTCATAAAAAGGATCTCCAAGATGATTCCAAGTGTTAATAGAGTTAGTCGGCAGAGTGCGATACGAATCTGATGCTTTTCCTATGAAAGAAGTTGTGAGTAACCTTAGTGCTACATTCGGATCTGTAACTCTGTGCACCAAACATATGTTTGCCACATCTTGCAGATGTTTGTATGGTGTTCTTGAGCCATCTTCAGTGAACTTAGGGATAGATTTGAGAGCAGAGATCGAGATGGGGGCCCAAACGGTTGGTGCTACAGGTGTTCTAAGAGAACTTTTGGTGTCCCATGCCACATAGTTTTGGTTGGTGATAGGTAGCATGGCTTGTGGAGGGTTTGGGATGTTTATGTGATAGGTTCTAGTTGGTACGGACCCTAACAGTGGTACTAACAAACTAGGGTTGTTTGCTGTTTGGGATCTTGTGATAGGTCGATGGTTCATATAATTGCTTAAGGCTTAAGCACATTTCGTGGTCCCACTGGTCGTGCTGGAAAAAAAGAAATTGTTGATGCCAAAAATTGGCAAGGTAACAGCCTTTTGTGGGAAACTCAGTTAAAGGGGGGACCTATTGCGCTAAAATGAGTGAACTCCAAATTTTAAAGAAGTTGACTCTTCTATAATCGGGGCTTTGAATGGGAAAAGGAAGCAGATATGAAATAAAGGGATCTAACTAGGGGATGCGCCAAGGTTTAGATGTAAGGAATAATAGATCTATCCTGCAGATGCGATCTGAGGGCCCATTCAACAATATGCTATGCTCGAAATAACAACCATTAAAGAGAAAGACCTGAATAATTTATTTCATGACATAAAATAATTTGCACAGAGCTCTACTGAAAAGAAAGAGTCAAAGACATGGTTCTAAATCAACATTCTATTCAAATAATTGAAGTTGCAAACAAACTATTCAGAAACAACACAGTATAGTGTTATCAATAGTAAAGAGACAAAAAGGTCAAATTACAAGGGCACAGTCTGTGAATCTTTACAGTTATCTAACAAAGCAAAGGCCCGGTGTCTTCCTAATCCTCCTATGGATATTTTGAACTAGCAATAATCAACTATTCAATTACTACTTTTTAAAATCACTTACTAACTAACTTGTAAAAACTCCTCCCTTTTTCTCCTCAAGAGAAGTAGTATATATAGCCAAGGGTATCCACCTCTTGAAATATCATAAAAAGATATCTCATCATGAATCATAATGCTTACAATAATGATTCATCACGACCGTTGTAATAGAAAGATTCCTGAGCATGAATCGAGTTGTTCATTAGCCAGATACATTCCCTGCAAATGATGGTAGTGGTCCCGACCTACACTGTGTAAACAAGTGTTGCCTCTCAGTGAAAGCAGTTAGAGCATGCAGCAATATGGTAGCCTGGTGATTGAACCGCTTCTCTCTTTGTATGTAGTTGCACCGAAGGAACACGTGGTGACATTTCACAACCCATAGTTCGTTCTCCTTGTCCTTTGATGAGAGCTTGCGATGAGAAGACATGTGGCAGCGTCTCCGTTATCGACACCGCTTGAGGGGCCCACCAAAATTTCACATGGGTGAAGGCTACATGGTAGGTAGTCAGGGCCCAAAAGAGAAGGGAAGGGAAGCTCCCCTTTGATGAGCACTTTGGTGACACGTGGTGGCATTTAGTCGAGAGCACCGAAAGACTGTCGGGAGGCTTTCAAAAATCATCGGGAGCGGTCAGAAGTCGGGCAAGACATAAAAAATAACCCAAAGGGAGCATGGGGGTATATTAAATATACATAGTATCAACATCCACAAGAATGCAGGTGAAAGTAGGATGATCATAGACAAGAGAAGACAAATCAACCATAACAAACCTACCAATTGTATTCCCAATAGACTTAAAGCACGAAGAAGTCCAGAACTAAAGGGGAAGGTTAGGAAGTCTAACCTAGGTAGGAACAATACTAATAGGTTTAGAAAGAGGGTTGAAAGAAGGGAACCAAGGCCGAAGAGAAAACAGGTGCTTTCCCCACAACCAAACACCCCCTTCCAACACTCGAACCCTATCTTTCTCAGATTGAAAAGAAGCCACAAAGAAACCCCTAGCTTAAGGATAGAGTTCAATCCTATTCTCAACAATAGTCCTCCAAGACTCCAAAACCCACTTGTGCAGATTTGGGAGAGAAGGCCATAAACTATTAATCTAAAAATAAGAGCAAACCTAGAGAAATAATCTTCTTTGTCCAATACCTCCTGCCCACAAAAAATAGTAGGGGCAGAAGAAGAGAACCATAAGGGCTTACCCTTGAAAGAGGAGAAGAAGGATTAATACCACTAGAACCAACCACCTTAGCAAAGGACTGAGAAGAAGCAAATCTGCCAAGCACAGGTTGAGAACCATTAGGTAGCGGTGACCCAACAGAACGCGGTGAATCGTCAGTAGACACCCATGAGCCAACAACACCCGACCCAGTAGAAGCCGACAACACACCAACAACTGACGACACACCAAAAGCCAATGATGCACCAGAAAATGACACACCAGAAGCCAACAATGAACTAGCTACCAACGACGAACTAGAAACCGAACCAGAAACCAACGACAAACCAAAGACCAACGACACACCAGAAGCCAATGACGCACCATCTGCAGAGAGCAAAAGGGTTTCAACAAGGAGCAGGATAGCCGTTCGAGCAAAGAGCGAGAGAGCCATTTTAATACACAAGAATATTTTAGTCACATGTTGATGAGCTTTTGTTATTACAGGTTGTTTACTCTTTATTGCATTGATCTCCAAATTACTGGGCTAGGTTATATAATGTGGAACCCTAAAGTCGATCCTTGGATTTTATTTTTTTGTCCAGAACCTTCTTCTCAAAGGCATGTTATATCGGGCTTCGTTTCATTTTCGGCTTCCATATTTGTTGCTAATATTCCCTCTCATTTTGTTGGATTTGTCTTTTCCATCCTTTTTGGATTTCAGATTTATTGTATTCACAATCTGTAAAATGTACTCATATTTTGATTGCTAGTGATGCTTAATTCACAGTATATCTCAAAATATTTTCGCAATGTTGGATTTGTAATAAAATTATTTAAATTAATTAAATAATTAAAATTATTTAAGTCAATTAAATAATTAAAATTATTTTTTTTATAATTATTTAAATTAATTATTATTTTTTTGATCAGTAATAGAAGTGATTTTATTAATGATAAAAAAATAGATTACATATCGATTCTTCCTGCAGCGTCAACATAAAAACCCTTTCTAGCCCCACTAAAATCCTCTATAGGAATCCCTAACCCTGCCAACTATCCATATTACAATCAAATTCATGAGTTACAAACAATGAAATATCACATTATAGACAAAAGCTCCACAAGCATCACAAGACAACAAACCATCAAACCCTACAATGGACCTGTTAACAGGTCATGAGTTTTCAACTCAAATTGGCCTTCTCTTCGTCTGGGACCTGAGAACGATTACAAAAGTTTCCTTTCTTTATTTCTTTGCTTTCTTCCCCTTTATCGTTTGCCAGCCATCCTCTACCCTTGCAGCCTCCTTCTACCAATCCAATGGTTTGTCATAGGGACTCTTCAAAACTCCATCTAAGCTTCCAATTGTTTGTTGTCTTTGTTCATCAACTTTTCATTTCCTTATTTCTTTCTCTTGCGACCTTGCTAGACCTTTTTTCTCTCGGCATTCAGGTGTCCTTGCCCAATTTTTGGGATTCAACTCCTTTTCACCTCCATTGTAGACATCACTGTCTTTGTTCACATCTAGATCCCCTTCCTATGCCAGGAAATCTCCAATATGTTGTTGATCCTCCCTTCTACCTTCCTCCACCAACACCTTCCCTTCCTGACCCCCTTCCTCCCTTCTTTTCTCTTGAGAGCTCAATTGATTTGCTTCCTTTTTCTCCACTGTATAGTGCTGGGGGCCAACACCTTTCCACCAGGAGGCTGATTTAGTTGCTCTTTGTTTGGCACATTCAGCAGCCAAATGTCTAGTTTTAAAGAAAACTCTGCACCTAAAGTGTATCCCTTCATAATCTAGGGGTTGCACCTAGCAGCCTTTCAAAGTTTTTATTCGAATATCCTCTAGAGGTGCCTTTGACATGTTCATTTCCACTAAAATCCGGGCAAAGGTCGAATGTAGAAGGTTTGAAGACCCTTCATCCACCATTAAAAAGCTTCCTAAAGAGTTCCCTACAACCTCTAAGCAGGAATCAAACCAGAATTACAAGGGAAAGTTGGGGAGTCTCACCCAAATAGGAACCTTCTCAAACACTTCAGTGGCTGGATTAAAAGTCGGATGCCATGGCTTTAACATCAGTGGAAATGTTTCTTCCCAATCCAAGTGGTAGTCACAAAAGATCTTATTTCTATCCTACTCCTTTTCAAAAACTACAATGAAAAAGCCTTTAGCCATGGGATAGATTTGGATATACCCTTCTAAAGCATGTTTCCAATGGTTAAAAATCCACTGGTGGAGGTCCATCAAGCTTGGCCAAAATCCCCTTGAATCTTCCAAGCAGACCTAGCCTAGAAAAAAACTTCTTGCTCAAGCTCATCATCTAGCTCCAATGTGATTGATCTAGATGATAGAGATAAGCCAAAATTCCTGCCTCCCCTTCCTGTCAAGATTTTATTTGAAAGCTTCAATGACCGAGATGGTCCCGATTGATTTCCCATTATGAGTTGCTTTGGACCACTTATTAGACCCATCGTCTCCTGAAATGCGAGCAGTGATAAGCTCTCTTCTGACTTCAATGCGTTGATAAATCTTCCCCATCCACAACATGGCTGTCTCTGCTAGGGCCTATTTTCGTCACTTCCTTCTCTTTTTATGATTTCCGTGCTCCATTTTCTGGTTGGCTTCCCCACATATCAGTTTCTCTACTACCGACTCCAATGTTCCAAGAACCACCAATCATTTTTCGCAAGTCCTCTCCCTTAAGGCTCGAACCAGGTAAAACCCTAGTCGCAACAACTTCCAAAAATTGATTGTTATCTTCCATAGCTTTAAATTAATTAAATATTTTTTTTAGTTATTTAAATTAATTAAATAATTTTTATAGCTATTTAAATTAATTTTTTTTTTAATACTTATTTAAATTAATTAAACAATTATAATGATTTGAATTAATCAAATAATTCAAATGATTTGAATTAATTAAACAATTCAAATGATTTGAATTAATCAAACAATTCAAATGATTTGAATTAATCAAACAATTCAAATGATTTGAATTAATTAAATAATTATTAGAATTATTTAAATTAATTAAATAATAATTATTTTTTGATCGGTGATAATAATTGTTTTTAAATTAATAAAAATATGGAAATACAGTAGCATAGTAATCATCTCCACCAGAGGTCAAAAATGCCGATTAACCAGCATAGTAGCAAAGTTACAGAGATTACAAAAAAAAACCAACCTGCAAGCTACCCTTCCTACCTTATCTTGTATTTAACAGTTTACAATTTCAGAGCAGTGACTACAAACCCCCCAAAAAACTATCATGGATACATAACAATTCATATCCAAAAACTATTACCAGACCTAATCCAACACCTTCGATGTACTTCCCTCCATAGACACCAACGCCATTATCTCCTTCGATTGCTTCCTTGGACGCAACCCCATACTTTTCCTCTTTTCTTCTCTAGCATAGTCCTTTAAATTGCTTATGGTCGCCTCTACTTCCTTCAATTTCGCACATACCTTTAAAGCCTACCATCCTCATTCAACATTTTTGCGCCATTCATCAGTCCAACCATCTCTGGCTCACCCCCATCTTTGCCTTCAATTTTATTAAGTCCCACTCCTGGGATTGCCCGTGCCAAAGTTTCTTCCATGCCCACCAAGAAGTCCTCATGCACCAGCGACCGCATAATTTTCCTCACCATCTCCACTGGATCCCCCAAGTCCAGACCCCACACCATTACTAGGGAGTATATGTCCAAATTTGTTCTATATCTATGGGTTAGGCTGTCAAACCCATCACCCAAAATTAGTTGCACTACTTGTGCAACTTGGGCTCCCTTAAACAGGAACATGCTTCATAGTCACTTCATTGTCACCTTACCTGAGAATGGGTCGAGCTTCCTTCGCAAGTTTAACGAGAAGCTATCCTCCATGCTCAGGTTTGCTTTCTCCACCAATTCACCCACCTTCACCAACTTGCATTTTTAAATGACACAAATCGTAAGACAATGAAGGTGAAAAGATGTGTGTCATTAAAACACACAGACTGCCAGCCAACTTCATTAATGCTGAACGTACATTCAGCGTCGGCATTCACCTTCACCCAAGCACCACGTCCCTTGGGAATACAAATTTACCATTGCTTGCAGGTTGTTCAATCCCATCTACATTAAAGACTTCCACATATTGTCCTCCAGGTTTAAGCTTCTAAAATCCTCGAGCTTAATTGAATCGACCTCTGCCAAGAAAAGTGCCCAGTTTGATATGATGTCTACCTCAACATTCCCCATACGTCTTACATGACTTATCTTGAAATCTTCAAAAAAAAGTCATTTCTTCCTTAATTTTCCTCACCACCCCATACAAATGCCAAGCATTAATGTCACCTTTTAAAATCGCTTGGATTATTATCAATGAATCTCCCTCTAGATGAATCTTTTTTCCTCCAATTTTCCTAGCAATTCTAACTGCCAATAAAGCTGCTGTTGCTTCCGCCACATTATTCGTTCCCTCCTTTAGTCTCATGGATCCTATTGCCAAAACGTTCCCATTCCAATCCCGCACAGTACTGCTAGCTCTCGAAGGGCCTAGATTTCCTTTTGACGCCCCATCAAAGTTCACCTTCCACCAACCTTACTCTGGTCTCTCCCACTTATCCATCACTACAGAAGAAGTTGTTGGATTAACCCAACCATGCCCCTTAATAGGCCAATTATTTAAATAATGATTAGAATGATTTAAATTAGTTAAATAATTAGAATGATTTAAATTAGTTAAATAATTAGAATGATTTAAATTAATTAAATAATTAGAATGATTTAAGTTAATTAAATAATTAGAATTATTTAAGTTAATTAAATAAATTAAATAAATTAAATAATTAGAATTAATTAAATAATTAGAATTAATTGAATTAATTAAATAATTATAATAATTATAATTATATGAATTAATTAAATAATTATAATTATATGAATTAATGAAATAATTAGAATTATTTGAATTAATGAAATAATTAGAATTATTTGAAGTAATTAAATAAGTAGAATTATTTGAATTAATTAAATTAATTAAATAATTAGAATTATTTGAATTAATTGAATTAATTAAATAATTAGAATTATTTGAATTATTTGAATTAATTAAATAATTAGAATTATTTGAATTAATTAAATAATTAGAATTATTTGAATTAATTAAATAATTAGAATTATTTGAATTAATTAAATAATTAGAATTATCTGAATTAATTAAATAATTAGAATGATTTGAATTAATTAAATAATTAGAATGATTTGAATTAATTAAATAATTAGAATTATTTGAATTAATTAAATAATTTTAAAAATAATTTAAATTAATTAAATAATTTTAAAAATAATTTAAATTAATTAAATAAGTAAAATAATTTAAATTAATTAAATAAGTAAAATAATTTAAATTAATCTAATAAGTAAAATACTTTAAATTAATCTAATAAGTAAAATAATTTAAATTAATCAAATAATTAAAATTATTTAAATTAATCAAATAATTAAAATTATTTAAATTAATCAAATAATTAAAATTATTTATATTAATTAAATAATTTTTAAAATTATGTATATTAATTAAATAATTTTTATAATTATTTAAATTAATTAAATAATTTTTATAATTATTTAAATTAATTATTTTTTATAATTGGGGTTGGGGCTGTAGCTCGATTGGCTAAACCTTTTCTATTGTAGGAGGTTGGTCACAAGGTCTAGTCTCCCCCACCCCCGTGGTACTGGAAGGCGTGTCACACTAGCGTTGCTGGTCACGTTAAAAAGTTTACCACGTGCACTGCAATTTATAGAAGGGTCGTGCTACCCGATTCCTGTAGTTTAAAAAAAATCAATAATGATTTAAATTAATTCAATAATTTTTATAGTTATTTAACTTAATAGTTTTAAAATTATTTAGATTAACTAAACAGTTTTAAAATTATTTAAATTAAAGTTAAATAGTTTTAAAATTATTAAAATTAATTAAATAATTAAAATTCCTTTTAATTAAACAATTAAAATTAATTAAACAATGGATGGTGGGACAGACACTTGAAGGATGGTGCACAAAGGACGTAGGACCGTAGGAAGATTTCGGTGGAGACTAGCAAAGGAAGGTGGTGGTCGTGGGGTCGATGCTAGAGAATTCTACTATGGGGTCAAAAACGGAGGAAGTCTAGTGGTGGTAGCAAGCTAGAGGGTGTCGATTGATGTCGGTAGTTAACAGGAGGCTTCGCATGGCATCGAAGGTGAAGAGGACTGCGGGTATGAAAGATAAGGTGGAAGAAGAGATGGTGACAAAGAGCTAGCGGCGACAACAACAATGTGGAACTAGGTGTAGGGTTGTAGGGGTGATAGTAGCAGCATAAAAGGTAGAGAGGAGGAGCGAGGTGCGTTGGAGGAGAAGAAGCAGAGGAGTGAAGGAGAAAGGAGGGGGATAGGAGGAGGATAGGAGGAGTAGAGGAGGAGAGGAGTAAGAAGCGAGAGAGGAGGAGAATAGGAGAAGAGGAAAGGTTGGAGGAGTTGAGGAGGAAGAGGAGAAGGTGGAGCAGAATGATGGGGATGAGGTCCCCAAATGTGGCCTCATTGGTTCAAAACTTTAGTAAAACATATTTATCAATAAAAAAATTGTTTAAATTAATTAAACAATTAAAGCTGTTTAAATTAATTAAACAATTAAAGCTGTTTAAATTAATTAAACAATTAAAACTATTTAAATTAATTAAACAATTAAAACTATTTAAATTAATTAAATAATTATTGTTTAAATTAATTAAACAATATATTTTTAAATTAATTAAATAATTAAAACCGTTTAAATCAATTAAACAATTAAAACCGTTTAAATCAATTAAACAATTTAAATTATTTAAATTAATTAAACATTTTTTTTTGATACATAAGTAAGATGTATATTGATTTGCAAAAGATATTACAATTCGTCTGTTGTGCAGGTATGTCAAAATTATAGAACATTCCATAGTGAATTGACCACCATCACCTATACTTCTACTAGAATTTGTATGCAAAATGCCCTAACAACCACCAAAATTGGCAAACTGAACTCCCCATATCTCCACCAAAATTTATATTCAAACCCTATACCCCATATACTAGATTATCAGAAGAGAAGAAAAAAGACTAGTACAAAAATAACAATCGACCGCCAAAGGCATTCATAGACACAAAAGAGATAAACACTAGCACCAAGGACCTATCCAAATCCACATGTAATTACATAGGACGAGAAACAACATGCTTTAGCTATAACCCTAGACCACCAACCCTACATTGCCTAACCACCACCTAAAAACTAGCCATTTTTGCAAATTGATCAAACACATGGACCTAGTCATAATCGTTCACGGGCTCAAGCATCAACTCTTTCTTAAGGAAGCTTACCCCATATGCCGCCAATTATTGGTGCTTGACCAATGCCATACCTTTTAGCTCCAACAATAGGGGATAAACTTTAATGACCTCACCAGGTACTTTCATCAATGAAAGATCGCATGGCTGAGGCATGCCAGAACTCATAAATGTCGTGCGTAAGTAACAACACAACAACTTAACCATCACACCATGCCACTATTGGAAAACAATTTAAATTATTTAAACTAATTCAACAATTTAAATTATTCAAACTAATTAAACAATTCAAATTATTCAAACAATCCCCATCTCTTTGAAGTCGTCTTCGAGCCAAACATCGTTCAGGGCGGTCTCAGACCAGCGCCTTAAGCGCATCCTGAACAATTATGAGCTGTTGGTGTTGGTAGCAGTAAAAATGGTTTTGGGCTCGGGGAACTTGGAGCACGATGAGTATGGAAGGGATAATCTGCAGGTCTCCTCTCGGTTTCTTGCATCTCTCTTGGACAATAATGTCTTGAAGGTGGAGGCAAAGAGCCTGTTGATCAAAATGTTTAAATCGGACTTGGTCGAGGGAGTGGATGAGGTTCTACGTGTGGTGGTTGAAGGTCGGGGTTTCCCAAGGACGTGTGACTTGAAGCAGATTCATCTGGAAGACAAAATAAGGATTTATCCTTTCCTCCTGGACTTGCACAGTCCGAGTTTGATGAGATATAGGTTGGTGGTGGTGGTGGCAATCATTATTTTGAAAAAATTCTTTGGGTTGATGGCGGTAGCTAATGAGGAGTGGATTGCAAAATTCGTAGATTTCACAAAAGTGAACAAGTTCCTGTAAGGTGGCTGGTGGGTCGATGGTTTTTATGGTTTTTTTGGCTAGTTGGGGTCGTCTTCGGTGATATGAGAGTTTGGTTGGGAATATTGGTTATTTTTTTGACTGATACTGGTTATTATGCAACTGTGTTCTGGGTTGGTTTAATAATGGTTCTTCTTGGCTGCTAGCTATTAGTAAAATATATGGTCTAAATTTTTGAAGACTATGTTTGTATATTCAATGAAGGCTAGAAGTTTTTTTTGGTACGTCAGAAGACTTTATCCTGCTAGGTAGACGTTTGTAAGCAAGATTTTATTTCATTAATATATTAAATAGTATCTTATGTATCAAAAAAATAATAATTAAAAAAAATTAAATAATTAAAAAATAATTAAATAATTAAAAAAACAATTAAATAATTAAAAATAATTAAATAATTAAAAATAATTAAATAATTAAAAATAATTAAATAATTAAAATTAATTAAATAATTAAAATTATTATTATTATTATTTTTATATAAAAGAGGGGTAAGAGTTTTATTGAATCAGAAAAGTACTACAAAGCCAAAATAAGCACACCCACCCAGGGTACCAACAAAACCAAGAATTAAGTTACACCCAAAAAGCACCTCATATCCTCCATAACCCACTCCTCAAGAACAAGGTCCAAATCACCAAGAAGGTTACCCCAATCATCCACATACCAAGTCCCCATTTGCTTAGAATCCCACCTAGCCAAACCATTAGCCACCCTGTTCCACTCCCGAGGAATATGACAAAAAACAATGGACTCCAAAGTTGAGCACAAAGAGATAATTCGCTTGACCACCACTACCAGCTTCCAATTTACATCCTCTGAGTGTTTCTTATTCAGTATATCAATAACAACCCGAGAACCAGACTCACAAACAATCTGCAAACCAAGGACACAAGCACACTCAATCGCTAAAAGAATAGCAATAGCCTCCATGAGATTATTAGTTTGTTGACCTCTATACATAGAGAAGAAAAAGAATACCACTCCCAAACTATCTCTGCCAATACCACCACCTCCAACATTCCCAGGATTGCCTCTAAATGATCCATTTGTATTAATTTTCAGCACCCCCTGAGAAAGGGGACACCAGTGACTAACACGAGCAACCCTCTCACGCACACACCCATGATGAACATTTCTCAAATTTCTCTTTCCATTCATTGAGAGATCCAGAGAATTAACCACTCCAAGTTCACTAGGATCAACAAGAACAAACAAACCACACTTAGCAATCAATGTCTCCTGAAGGACCCCCAAAATTCTCATCCAAAGCTGACCAATAAGTAACTTCTTATCAAAAAAGATTCTTTAGTTTCACTCCAACCAAATATGCCAAACTATCAAACTAGGGCCAATGATCCAAGCAATACAAATAAAAGAGATCTTAGCAAGAGGCGAACCCTGACTCCTCCAAAAGTCCTCCAAAGAAGAAACATGGCTACACGGCTAGTGCTAGAGATTCCACCAGAAGTTCTAGATAACTTTTGCAAAAGAACATTGAAAGAAGAGGTGGGGAAGACTTTCTTCATGCCCAACACACATAACACACATGGAAGGGCCCTGCAACCCACGGTTCCAAAGATTCTCCCAAGTAAGACACCTACCTTGTACCATTAACCAAGAGAAGAAATTACACTTAGGCCAAGCAAAATTATTCCAAAATTGTTTCCACCATGAGACCTTAGAACTCCCAAACAACTCCTTATCCAGAACTTGATAGCCTGAGGTAACAAAAAATTTACCTTTCGGATCAGGACCCCAAGCTATCACATCTCTCCCAGGAAGAGAATTACAAACACGCTCCAATAAAATCTTAGCAAGCTCCTGATGATCCCCAAAAATACCACCAGGTGGCCAATCCAAAGGATCCTTCCACTTGAACACATTAATTCGACCTAGGGTCTATTGAGATTTGAAATCTGCCACACGACACCAAACAACATCCATAAAATGCCGATTCAAATTCAACAAATGAGGGTGAGTAGACAAAATGGGAGGATGACCATCCCAAGAATCATACCAGAATAGAGCTTCCTGACCACCATTGCAAATCCAAAACAACCCTTGCTTAACTAGCTAGGCACTCCTTTTGAGAGTAACCCAAATCATAGAACCCTTCCCCTCTAGGCTAAATCTGACAACCTCAACACTCTCAACAACACCTAGATATTTTGATGTAAGAATTTTAGCCCACAACTGATGCTGGTGCGAACACTATCGCCAGTATGATTTAGCTGCTAAATTCTACCCATTCAAATCAGTCCAATGTAAGCCCATCCCTCCTTCCTACTTCGGCCTATAAATAATGTCCCACTTAACCAAACTCCACTTTATATGAAGATTACTAGACCAAAGAAATTAACGAGAAAAACTCTCAAAGTCTTTGACAAAGCTAGAAGAAGCAGAAAGAACAAAGCATCTATATAGAGGAAGAGCTTGCACCATAGACTTTAAAAGAGTCACTCTACTTGCTGAAGAAAGCCACCTGCAAGTCCAATGGTTGAACAGATTTTGAAACTTATCAATAATCCCCTACCAAAACAGTTTAGGAAGTGAACAAATAGCAAGCAGAATGCCAAGATAAACAAAAGGGAGTGAACCAATATATAAACGAAGAATGCTAGTAATTCTCCTTTGGATAATCTTAGGAGTGTTGAAGAAGTAGATGAAAGACTTCCCCTCATTAATACACTGGCATGAAGCAACCAAGTAACTATCCAATATGCTACGCCATCTGATAGCCTCCTCAACCCTAGCCCTACCCATCAAAGCAGTATCATCCACAAACTAAATATGGGACTGAGGGGGAATATTATCTCCCCAACTCCAGCCTTGAATCAAGCCATTCTCAAACCAATATTGAATAAACCATCCCAGGCCCTTAGCAAGTAAAATGAACAAGTAGGGGGATAGAGGATCCCCTTGTCTGAGCCCCTAGAGGCACCAAACAATTTCGTAGGCTCTCCAATAATTAGCACTAAAAAGGAATAAGTAACATAACTCTTGACCCATTCAATCCAAGCACTAGCAAAACCAAATGCTCCAAGAATCTTGAATAAGAAGGCCCATTTAACCCGATCATATTCTTTAGCTATGTCCAACTTGATAAACATAGCTTTATCTTTAGAAGATGCCATAGAATGAATGGTCTTTGCCGCAATAATGACACCATCCAAAATTTGTCTACTAGCAAAAAACCCCCTTGCTCCTTAGAGATTATCCCACTTAACCAAGATTTCAGCAATCAACTTAGTAATGATCTTGTAAACCATATTGCATAAAACAATTGGCCTAAAAAGATCAAGAGAATTAGCACCATCCTTCTTTGGTATGAGAGATAGAAAGGTAGAATTCATAGATTTCGACATATGTTTATTCATAAAGGATTCCTGAACAACCTCCAAGAGGTCCACCTTAATCACTTCCCAAAACTCTTGGAAGAATTTGACTAGAAACCCCTCAGGCCTAGGGGCTTTACCTTTTTTCATCTGAAACATAACATTCTCAAGCTTCAACAAGGAAATGGGATTGAGAAGAGATTCATTCATTTAATTAGTGACCAAAGGTGGAATACTATCCAAAATCATAGCTTCATCCTCTTCCGCTAGAGGAGAATCTTCAAAAAATAAAGAAGAAAAGAAACAAATAGATTCAACAAAAATAGAAGTAGTGGAGGAAAGAGCCTCCCCATTCGGTAACAAGAGAGAGGATATAACATTACCTTGCCTTCTATCCTTAACACAATTATGAAAGAAAGAGGTGTTTCAATCACCTACCTGAATCCACTCAATTCAAGACTTTTGTTTCCAAAAAAATTCCTCTCTTAATTCCAAGGAAAACTTTAAGAAATCCCCCCCTCGGCGAAGGTGTGAAATCTTGGCGAATCTTGTATACTTCTTGATAAAAATATTAATTTTATTGGCGAATTTTTTCATTTTTCGGGAAAATAAATAAATCCCAATTGGCGAATCTTTTATAATCCCTAGAAGTCTATGGAAAATTGTGGCGAATTGCAAATTTTTTTAATTGAATAAAACATTTTTCATTGGCGATTAAAACCGTTTTTCAAACCTGAATTTTTTTTCCATTGGCGAACTAATCTTGTTTTCAAAATAATTTTTTTTGTTGGTGATTAAAACCTTTTTTCAAAGAAAAAAAAATATTTTCATTGGTGAATTAAACATAATCTCAAACTAATAAAAAATTCAGTGGAAAAATAAATGGATATGCCAATAAAAAATTATAGGGACTGTTCGATGAATGTTTGATGGACGACTATAGTTGCATTCCGGAAGCAAATCTCTAAAGCGCTAGACTTGTGAATTGAAACCTCTAGAATAACACTAGAACCTTAGATTTCTAGAAATCAATGGTTGAGATCTTATTACAATACAAATGGTTATAGAGTTTTGTTTCTCAACGATGGGGTGACCAGGGTGAGATGCACAACTTTCAAAGTATCAACTCATTTAATGAACTGTACGGTGCCATTAAGGGATGTCTTCTCAAATTATTTCAAATTCCAACTTGAGGTTTAACGTAATCTTTAGTAGCAGATTGGCACTTTTTTCTTGGCAATTAAATGATCACTTCCTATCGGTGAAGTTAAGTGACCCTACATACGAGGAAAGGTGGTAGCATTTTCAACTCCAGACTCAAAGTTTCCTCAAAATGGTACTTCCTGGCTATATCAGGGAATGGGAAGATGAACCTGTTCCCATCATGTAACTAGATTTGAATTGCGTGAAGAAGAGAAACTTGATATCATTTCCCAATCACATTCAGTGGCGTGGAAAGAGAAAACCAGCTATGCCGAGTACAACAGGGTGATTTTGTTTTAGAAGAAGAAGAACGCGTTGAATTTCACAATTTAGTTATGGAAATGCAGTTAGAACTGTATAGAGTCCCGACACCTCCAGTGGTTTAACAACATGCATGAATCCTTTTGTGACACGTAATGATAAGGGGGGGTAGTTTAAGATTTTGAGTGCCTTTTGATTGTACAGGGTGTGGGGTGACGGGTCTGTGAATCCACATTTTTGGCATTAGAGGGATAAAAGAATATATTTCTAAATCTGTGTATTTATTAATGCTTCCTTTTAATTATGAATGAATTTTATTTCTTCATGATTATTCTTCAATGTTTATCTGTTAGGTCAAAATGCGTATATTTTCATCTCCGAGACTTTGTGTTCAGATTAATTCATTTGTTAAAAGAGAAACTATCACTTTTCTTTACTTATTTTTCGCTTGTGATCACTGATTGTGAGACAAACGAACTTTGTGCCATTTTTTTTAAAATACCTTGCATCTACTTTCATGGTTAAAGTGATAAATTTGTACACCAACAAGAAAAAAGAGTTGCATTTCGAAAGTAAATCTATGAAGTACTAGACTTGCGAATTGAAACCTCCAAAATAACACTAGAACCATTAGATGCAGACATGTGGTGAGATCAAGGCTCATCACTCATCACTCATTCTATCTTTTCAATGCCTCAACATTGTACATTTCATTGAATTGAAATTCTCAATCTTTTTGAAGAAAGTGTGGTTGCCGTACTACTAGTGCTAACAGTGGCGACGATTAATGCCATATGTGATATGAACATCCGAAGCAATTTCTTGGAAAACTCATAGATTTAATGAAATAAGATTTGTAATGATTTCATATTGTTTGAGTGGCACTGATGATTTTGACAGCTTGTCAGCATGAGGTACAGTTTGCATGTAGCCAAAAGTCAATCAAATTAAACATTTTAACTATACACGAATCACAATTATCATTATACCCAAGCTAGTAGCAACATTGGTGGCCCATAGATAGGGATAGTGAATAGTGGATAGTGTCATAAGGGTTTTCATTTTCTAGGGCTAATAAGGATTCACAAAGAAGATGATGTGATATTATTGGGGATACTGTAAATTCTCTTGCCTACAGTTATGTAGTTATAGAGTAATCAGTAAAAGATGAATTTCCTTCAAGTTCAGAATGGGTGGAATTGGAAAGAAGTTGATTTGGTTAACCTGACTTCTCAGATAGGTTTTGAACCAAGATGGGGAGCTCTGATGGAGGTAAGTGCTATACCAGTGCATGGAAGTTGTGTGAAAAATATGGGAGAAGATTTGCTACTCCTTTTATATCTTCACAACTCCCTATTCCCCAACATGGTTGGCCTGGAAAGTCCCATGCATTTATTTTCAAAGATACATTTGTATTACATCTTCTGCATGACTCTGGTTCTCAAAGGGGATAAGTACATTTTGTATCTTCACAGCTCCCATTTCCCTAGAATGATTAGAACCCCTTCCCCCCAGCATGGTTGGAAAATCCACTAGCAGAAGCTTGGAATCATGCATTTATTTTTAGAGCCACATTTGTATTATGTTGTCACCAACAGAAGCTTGGAATTGTGCATTTATTTTTAGAGTTATATTTGTAGTAAGTTGTCAGCAATAGAAGCTTGGAAATTGGAATCAATTTGTAATCCATTATAACGAGCAACAACTTGGAATAAATCATTAAATTGTGTCTATGTAAAGTGACACACTGACATATGTTATTTATACAAAACAGGAGCTTGCCTGCTCTACAAATACTTGTCTTTAAAAAGATATGTAATAATGTGACATTTAAATTCAGTTGCAATAAAATAAATGGTTGTGTTGTGTTATTCTTTGTTATTCATTTACACTTACAGTAAAGAGTTATTTTTTGAGTTCATAACTTCAGTGTCTATTAATATATTCAAAACAATTTTTTTCCTTTAAGAAATTAAGTAATATACTTTATGTAATATGCACTTGATAATTCATGGTTATATTGGGCCATCGGGGGAAAGCAAATCATTCGTTCCATTGATGTTTATGTGTTACAACGATGTGCTTACTTTTGTTGAATCTATCAGTATATCGGGGAGAGCACCTTATGAGTCATCTTGATAGAGTATTGTTGCACCGATACTAGGTTGTGAGCTATTTTCTTTAGGCCATCGATGGGGCTGTGACGGGGGTTTCGCCGATAAAGCATTGTTAGGCCGATGCCGATGGTATTGAATTTTGTTAGGAATGATGAAGTGTGGTATATTTTTGTGGTATATCTATTTAAGAAATAAATGCATGTAGATTTAAAAGTAAAACATAAAGGAATACAAATGAAAAAAGAAAGTTTCCATCAAATTGACAAAAATATTATAAACACTAAAATTTGTCGTTATTGATTTCTAATTTTTCGTTGACCTTCTCCCCCAGTTCCCAATATCATTATTCATTTTTTTAAGTCCTTTGCAATGTTAAGTTACCGATCCCTTGGCCTTGATGTCAATCCTAGCACACAAAAGTTTAAAACAACTTTAAAACACATGTGTCATGTTTATTGTTTTAAGTTAATATCATAAATTACTCAAATTTCAATCGTTGGATGAAAATTTGATGTATGGTTGTAGTTGCATTTTGTAATGAAATGCACAGAGCGATAGGCTTGCAAACTTAAACCTTCGAAATCACCCTATAACAGTTAGATTTAGAAAGATCAATGGTTAAGAATTTGTAACTTGTAGACCTAAGATGTTTCATTCACTTTAATGTTCCAATTTTGAGAAAAAAAGCATTTAAAGCACTTTGTACTGCTAAGTGTCAACTGTCAAGTGATTTTTTTTTAAGTGAGAGGGTCAGCACACAGGGAGATTTTTTTAAGTCCTTTGCAATGTTAAGTTATCAGCCCCTTGGCCTTGATGTCAACCCTAGTACAAAAAAGGTTAAAACAACTTTAAAACACATGTGTCATGTTTATTGTTTTAAGTTAATATCATAAATTACTCAAATTTCAACTGTTGGATGAACATTTGATGTATGGTTGTAGTTGCATTCTGTAATGAAATGCACAGAGCGATAGGCTTGTGAAATTAAACCTCCCAAATCACCCTATAATTGTTAGATTTAGAAAGATCAACAGTTAAGAATTTGCAACTTGTAGACCTAAGACATTTCATTCACTTTAATGTTCCAATTTCAAGAAAAAACATTTAAAGCACTTTATACTGCTAAGTGTCAACTGTCAAGTGAGAGGGTCAACACACGGGGAGAATTTTTTAATTCCTTTGCAACATTAAGTTACCAGCACCTTGGCCTTGATGTCAATCCTAATGCACAAAAGGTTAAAACAACTTTAAAACACATGTGTCATGTTTATTGTTTTAAGTTAATATAATAAATTACTCAACTTTCAACCATTGGATGAACATTTGATGTATGGTTGTAGTTGCATTCCGTAATGAAATGCATAGAGCGATAGGAATGCAAACTTAAACCTCCAGAATCACCTTATAACCGTTAGATTTAGAATGATCAATGGTTACGAATTTGTAACTTGTAGACCTAAGACGTTTCGTTCACTTTAATGTTCCAATTTCGAGAAAAAAAGCATTTAAAGCACTTTGTACTGCTAAGTGTCAACTGTCAAGTGATTTTTTTAAAGTGAGAGGGTCAGCACATGGGGAGATTTTTTTAAGTCCTTTGCAACGTTAAGTTACCGACCCCTTGACCTTGATGTCAATCCTAGCACACAAAAGGTTAAAACAACTTTAAAACACATGTGTCATGTTTATTGTTTTAAGTTAATATCATAAATTACTCAACTTTCAACTATTGGATGAACATTTGATGTATGGTTGTAGTTGCATTCCATAATGAAATGCACAGAGCGATAGGCTTGTGAACTTAAACCTCCAGAATCACCTTATAATCGTTAGATTTAGAAAGATCAATGGTTAAGAATTTGCAACTTGTAGACCTAAGACGTTTCATTCACTTTAATGTTCCAATTTCGAAAAAAAGCATTTAAAGCACTTTATACTGCTAAGTGTCAACTGTCAAGTGATTTTTTTAAGTGAGAGGGTCAACACATGGGGAGATTTTTTTAAGTCCTTTGCAACGTTAAGTTACCGACCCCTTGGCCTTGATGTCAATCCTAGCGCACAAAAGTTTAAAACAACTTTAAAACACATGTGTCATGTTTATTGTTTTAAGTTAATATCATAAATTACTCAAGTTTCAACCATTGGATGAACATTTGATGTATGGTTGTAGTTGTATTCAGGAATGAAATGCATAGAGTGATAGGCTTGTGAACTTAAACCTCCAGAATAACCCTATAACTATTAGATTTAGAAATATCAACGATTAAGAATTTGCAACTTGTAGACCTAAGATGTTTCATTCACTTTAATGTTCCAATTTCAAGAAAAAAGGATTTAAAGCAATTTGTACAGCTAAGTGTCAACTGTCAAGTGATTTTTTTTAAGTGAGAGGGTTTGGGGTCAGCACATAGGGAGATTTCAATCTTCACTCTTTAGATTGCTCATTGCAGTGCACCGCCTTATTTTGGATTCCACAGTTCCACTTCCAACAAAGCCATTACAGTTTCCATGACTGTCAGCATTAATCTTTTCAAGAGTCAGGACTTAGAATCCAGGTAAGTGAAAGAATTCCTGCGGCTATGTTTCATCGTTTGACATTTCTTAAAATCTTATTTTGTCAAACTTTGAAGTTTGGGTTTAGAGACTTAAGAATTAAGAAAAATTAAGGATGACTAATGGGTATTATGGAATTCAAATTTCACAACTTCACATTATATAAGCATGTCTACCAACAGTACCACTAGAGCAATGTCCGATAAAAAAATACATTATGCAAAATTGCTTAAAACCCCAGGTTTCACTGATGGGTACCATGGTATTTATGATCTTGAAATCTATGGTAGGTGTACCTCATAACTTAGATTTTCATCTCAGAATAAGGCTGCAAAGCAAACGTAAGTTAATAGTATCAGTGCACCATGGGTAACTAGATTAGGGCGCATGATGTTACATGAGGTTCCCTTGCCCAAAATTTATCATGGTCTGTGCCCAAAATTATGATGATAACAAAAGAGCAATTGTTAATAAATATATCAAAGAAGAATTGTTATCCATTAATGTAGAAGAAATTGGAAAAGTGTTGGGGTTTACAACCAAATAATTTGGAGACGTCCACATTGACCTAGAAAAGCTTGCTAGTGATTATGAAGCAGTGGAAGAAAGGGAGAAAAATGCTTTCTTAAATAAAATAGTTCAGGATAGAAACAAATTGAAAGGTGATCATAAGCCTCCTTATGATTTGGATATTTTTAAACCATGGATTCAAGATACTATTTCCATGTTGGCATTTTGCCTCGGTCTGGATAGAAATTCGAAAGTTGGTGCAAACCTCCTTGAAATGGTATTTAATATCCATTATGGTGTTCAACATGTCAAATATAATTTTATTCAACAAATTGTAGAATCCATGCATACATAATTTTTAATGATTAAAGCAAGTTCCACCAAGACATTTAGGTTCACAACCTACTTGTGCTATCTTTTTCTATTCAAATTTAGAGGAATGTTTCAGACCAACAAGCTTCAGATTCAACCCTATAGTAATGTTGAGGAAAATAAAATGGCTCCAGTATATGAATGGACCACTGAGATAAGGATGCATAATTCTCGAAGGAACTACAGTCATTTTGTAGACTACTTTTTGGCTCCATTGCATCAAGCAATTATAAATACTCCAATACCTAGATTGCCTATGTCATGTAGAAACTACATTCAACTAGGAAAATAAATACAATTGGCTGATTGATACTTAATGGAAGAATATACTATTCTAAGATTTTATGGATCGAGAGTACAACCATACAAACTTCCAATACATGTGACATAAAGAGTTTTTGCATTGGAATATGTAAGCAGATGCAGAGTGCTGATGAACTACACTTTCTCAGTCAACAAAAGAAGACCTTATTTCCTTCTTTACCTTTTTCATGTGGAGGGTTCACATTCGAGAGAAAATAATTTAGTGTGGCACATAATCTTTTGAAATTTTGTGATTTTGATACTGTCATTGGTAGTATGATCCATCTGACATCATTAAATCAATGATTGTGGCCAATAAGAATGCTGCAAGTAGAATTCAACATCAAAGTAAACCCTTGCTTGAAAACTTGAGAAACAAGGATTCTTGGGATGAGGTCAAAATAGCAATGGAGAAAAGTGCTATTGAGAATGGTATTTCTTTTGAACAATTATCAGCAAAAATTATGGCATTGCACCGAAAGACAATCGGGACATACAATAATTTTTATGAAAAAAGTGATAAACCATCTAGTAGAGTAAAAATTCTAGGTTCTCTAGAAAAGGAAGTTACAGATAAAAATTGGTCACAATAAAAAATTACTGCCTTTTGGTCTATGAGGAAGGAGCTAGGTGATCCAAGAGCTCTTGTAGAGTATGGAGATAATGAAGAAGATAAAGAGTTTAGAAAATTGTGGAATATAGAGCATCCTGATGAACATGGAAACAAAGAAAATGATGATGAATCTAATGATGATAGGGAAGAAGTAGAACAAATCCATGTCAATTACAAACCTGGTTTAAGTGAGGCCACAAAAAGAAGCATATACTTCAGGAGCAGCCATAGCTGAAAAAATGGGTTATGAAGGTGGTCCTTTGGGGTCCCAAAGACAAGGCCCTTGGATGGTAACATATGTTGAGCATAGAAAACCAATTGATAAATTTGACCTTGGGATTGGAGGTGAAAAAGTAGACCAAGGGCATACAAGTCAATTTGTTAGAGCCTCAAATCCTCATCCTCATGGTCAGATACAATCACAGCTAGGACATGCCCATGATGGAGAGCTTAGTGCAACCGACACTTCCATTGGTGGTGATGGTATGGGTAGTAGTACTAGTAGTGGTCAACATGTGCTACGACAAAAAATTACACACAAGAGGAAAACAATACAAGATACCACAGAAACACTAGGTGATCAAGGCAAACAAAAGAGGCAAAGGATTTTGACAGGTCCAAGTCACACTATTAGTGGATCCACCACAAAGGATTTATTTCTAGGAACTCCCCCACTACCAGTTAGTGTGGCTGCGACATCATTAGCAATTGTAAGTACTTCTATTCCTTTGCCATTCAAGAATTCCATTGTTCCTGCGTCCCCAGGTTATGATTTCATTAAAGAGTTTAAAAAGAAACTAGACTTGTATAAAAAAGAAAATAAGCAACTGATGGAGAGCGCGTCTGCTGTAACTTCAGAGCCTACAACAACCATGGTATTACCCACATTTGACACAAATAAAGAAATCATGGAATACACAATTGTTGTTCCCATAGTTCAAAATAAACCAACAAATCAGATGGATCGATCTGAATACTAGGTGACCAATTTTCAATTGGATTTTTCTGGACTAAAAAATACTGGCAAAATTAATGTATCAAAGAAGAACAATGAATTGGTGTACACATCATTGCTAAAGAAAGATAGAGAGAAGAAAAGGTTGCAGGCCCAAATAGAAAAGTTACAGGCAGACCTAGCAAATGAGAAAGCAAAGATGAAAGCAACAGATAACAAGAGCAATGAATTAGAAAAAAGAACAAAAAAATCTACCTCTACATCAACAAGCAAAGAGGATAAACCAAATGAGAGAGAAGTGAATGACCTGGAGCAAAGGCTAGATGAGAGAAACAATAAATATGATGAGGAAAAATCCACTTCAGAAAAATTAAGACTCAGCATTGCGAATAGAAATGCACAGTGGGAACAAAAATTGGAGAAAGAAAGAAAAATAAATGAAAGATTGGAGGCAAAGTTGATGGAAGCAAAAAATGAAATTAAGTCTTGCCAAAATAAGTTATTTGCATTTTGTAGAGAAACAATGAGGCATATGAAACAAAAGATCTAGGATGAAATAATGCAGAGGTTTGATCATTTGTGTGACATGTTTCAATTGATTGATGCTATCAGACAACATTATAAGAATCTCAACAAGTATTTAGTGGACAACAAAAATGTGTTGGAATTAGAGAAATTTGCAAATCAAGTTCTACAAGCAGTCTACAAAGCCAGTGACAATGATTTGAAATAAAAAGGGATTACTAATCGGATTGCTACCTCAATGAAGCTGTCATCTATCATTGAAAAGTGTTTGAGAATGCGTGGAATAAAGGAATATATGCATTTGGTTGTAGACAAGATGAAGGTGGTGGATGAAAAGGTAAGGAACTTCACAGAGCTTGGTTTTCCAGAGGATTTTGACACAAATGACCGATTCATTGGAAAGGATGATTTCAGAAAGAAGATTGGAGGGTGCAAGGAAGATTGATGTGGACCAATTTCCTCAGAACCCAGAATCAGATGTGATGAACTATTTGGATTCCATCAGAACACTAATAACCTTGAATGCAAAATTGACTGAAGAATTCAAGACAGGTTCCACTTCCAATTACAATCATGAAATGTTAACAAAACTTCAAGTCAAACAACATCACTTAGAACAAATGGGAATTCCACCACCTGAAGAGTGGAAGTTGCTAGAAAAGGTGATACAGTGACTTCATTTCTGAATCTTTGATAATATGAGTTTCCAAGTTCCAACTCAGCTCTAGGAAAAGTTGTTTTTGGGAATTGGAAAGATTTTGCATTGCCAATGCCTCTATGTACTCCATGTGAAAATCAATAAAAAAGCTCAAATTCAGACTTCAGTAATGTGATTATGTTTAATTATCTGTATTATTTATTTTATCATTTGAAGAAAAATTCTATGGTTTCAAATACTAGATACACATTAAATGATTGCTGATGTTCATTGTTGTATATGCTACTAATTCTATTGTTAAAATGTTATTAAGCATTGAGTTGAGTGATGAATCACTGAGTACATGTTCAAGTTTTACTTTTAACAATTAAAATATGAACTATAAGGTGATGAACTGTTAGCTAATTATATTTAATTCTTGGTAGAGCTTCCAAGTTATGGATGTTGAACTGTTAGCTCATTATATTTACTTCTTGGTAGAGCTTCTAAGTTATGGATGTTGAATTGTTAGCTTCTGTTATGTTGGGACTAAAAATCCTGATCAATATCTACCAACTTACACCTCACCCACATCCCACATACTGCAAAAATACACTGCATTTGATTTTATGATTAGCACAAATTGCAGAGATTTGTGTGACTAGATCCATTTTGTGGCCCACATTACTACTTGATCATATCCATAAATAAATCTAAAAACCCATGGTCACAACCCCTATTCCTGAAGAACTCAAATTCAATGTACTAAAAAATTAAATGTACTTCCACACACTCAATTTGAATAACATAAACAACCACTTTGGAGACAACCAAATAAGTTGATAACATATAAGCATATGAATCCACAATAGTTGAACACTCGAAAGAAAATTAGTAATTATGTGTAACCTTCTCCATTGTATTGATCTTCAAATGATATGCATTATAACAATAGTTTATGATATGAGATGGATGGGAAAATTGGTGCAATCTATTATCTATCTTCTTACTATTTTCTATGCTAAAGTCTAATTAAAAATGATGTGATGATCTACTATTCGGGTCTTGATCTCTCTTATATATGAGAGGCAACAAGCTACAAACCCGTTACAAAAAGTCATGACGTTTGACAACTAAACATAACTCAAATAAAACAATGCTGCAGGTGAATGCACCGATCCATTAATCTCCAAGCAGAAGCCCATGACCACCTAAGATTTTTTCAAAGCTTCTACTCCATGATAGGGCACTCATCATGCTGTCAACTGGCGTTGTTACTTTGAATCTGATGGTTGTCCCGTTGAATTTGATTCTAACACATCTACAATTTGGCTAATAAACATATTGACTGCAGAGAGGTGATGGATGTACTCCTATTCAATATAGGTGTCCACGTTAGAGATCGCCTGTTTCATATCATATTCCATAGACATTATTTTTTTGAGTTGCTTATGAGTGTTTTGTAAAACCATCTCATCATTTATTTCTTGCAATGCATCAATTAGAATCCCAACAAGCTCTTCCTTCCAATCATCATATTCTTGCAGATTTCCAATGCCATTATGAAGTGTTAGGACTAAATCAAAGTAGTCGAAATATTCCCTAAGCCTGTTATGATATCCATTATGTGATTCTACCAGCTTGTTATATGTCAGCAATATTTGTCCTTTCATGATATTCTTATCTAGGAGCTCCTTTTTTTTCTCCATCATTCTAGTCTGCAATCGTTCATTCTCCACCAATGCAATGCATGTCTGTTTGAATAGTTTCCAATATTCATCAGCACACTTCATCATTTTGTTGAATCTTTATTTTATCATTTCAGATACAGTGTTATATTTGATGGTTTTCACTTCTTTCTCCAATTATTTGCATTTCCCCTAGGATTTCAGATGGTAATTCTTCCAATAGGCTGCATCAACCAATGCATCAAGCACTCTCTTATAATTTTCAAGCCACGTGGAGTACAAATCTGATGTGGAGGAGGAAGATTTTATTTCTCTTTGATTTTCTAGCTCCTTCTTCAGTTTGTCATTTTTATTAATCAATTTTTTGATCCGTGCTTTGGTAAATTTTTCCACATTTATGTTCAATTCTGTTGTCTCCATAGGGTTGGTATCCCCTACTCGTTGAACCAAGAGATTTCCAAACACTTGGTTTGGATTACTAATTATAGCAGGTCTTTTATCATGGGGATATAGTGACCAAATAAGCAAGGTGGCTTTGTCTAAGTTGTACCCAGATCCTAAATACATTTTGTCACTTGCTTCTTCTGTTAAGTTCATTGTCTTATCCCCTCTTTTTATGAAGCTATCAAATACAATTGAAGAGCTAATATCCCACCCTAGTAGGAGCAACACTCCAGCTTCTTGAAGTAATTCCCTTCCTATTTCAAGAGTGATAGACTCCATTTCCTTATCTACCTCCCTTTTCAATTCCTCTAAAGCGGCTACCTCTTGTTCAAGAGTGATATCCTGTATCTTTTGTCTCATTTTTCTGCCTTTATATTCATAAACAAATGATTTAAATTCAGAAGATTTAACAAAATCACAATAAGAAATAAACTGTTGTCTAACATTGACCCTCACATCATCAAATAGTTCATTTGATGCCTCAAATCTTACAATATTCTGCTCTTAAGGGGCTCATACTGTGCAATCACAGGAGCACTTATTTGTTTGACCTTCTCACCCTCTTCATCACTCTCCTCTACTTCACTTATATCACTATCTACATAAAAACATAACTCAAGAGTAGGCTATGAAGGTATGCAATCCAAGGGCTCTATGTCTTCAGCTTGTACTCTTGAATAGGTTGCATGAGACACATCAAAAAAAATTGGGGGAACATCCTTTACCAGTTCATTGACATGAGCGATGAGTTGCTCAATTCTTGTTAAAGGATCCTGTATCTCACCAAATGCCTTTGAATAAGATGGGACATTTTTTCTCTTCCATTCCTCTGCAAGCATAATCTTGTTATAGGTGGCCATTCTTTTCTTAGTGGAAGCCTCATCATGGTTTCTTATCACATCTTTGATTGAGAACAAATGTTTATACCCTGATAGCCCCTGCGATAATCTCACCTTGTGAATAAACCCTTTTGCATCAAATTGTTTCCTTACATCACCTATAGGTAGGTTGTACTGTGCTAATTTACCATCAATTTCTCCATATCCTTCATTGGCAACCACTGTAAAGTCTCCAAAACATAAGGTGTTGGGCATAATTGATTGTTTTCTATGTCCTTTGAGGTGTTTGGCATCATATTTTTCCAATTGCCTCACAATTTCTAAATAAGCAATTCGGTCAAGAACTACTCGTGGCATCAAGTGTGGAGCTCCTTCGAACCCATAAAACCTTATCACTGTACAATTAGAGAAAGCATACCTGTCTCCCCAGTTATGATTCACTTTATTTCTCAGGTCATTTTCCTTTGGTCTTAGAAATCTTTGCACTTCTGGGGATAGGTTATAATTGCATGGATATCCCAACAACTTCATCAATGGTTTTACAAAAAAATCTTTAAAATAAAGGTAATGAGACCTACCAAATCGGCTGTCCCACAATGAAGTCCATATTTGTACAGGTTTCAAATCTCCATTTTCATCTGTATCTTTTTATCCTTAATTCTTCACTCCAAACCCCTCTGACTTATCCCTTGTACAAAAGCAAATGCATAAGAAAAGAATAGTGTTCAAAATTAATATTATCACTATTATTTTTAATATTTTCAAGCCCTTGATGTAGGGAATTGGCCAAGTAGCTAGCATAATCAAATGGCCTGACATCCTTGCTCTATATGTCTGCAGCTAAGACCATTGGGGCAATCAAAATGAGAGGCAAAACCTCAACTCCCAAAACTTGACTAGCTGAATAATAGGTGTATCGAAAATACTCTTCGAACAAATCTTCATGGAAAGGAGGGTTTCCATTGTTAGAGAACCTCCTGAGTTGGGCTCCTTCATCCTTGGGCCTATGCAAAGGTAATTTCCATCTCTTATAGTTGGTATCCATGTGGCGATACTCTGTCAAGAGGTCTTTGACCATGAATGATAAATTCAATGAACACTCTAACTAAAATACATTGGAAATAAGATCCCTAGAAATAAAAAGCATGTCACCCGGCCATGTGACTGAATAGTTATTTTAATGGGGTCATATCTGATAGCAAGAGCTTTAATTAGCTCTATGTTCACAAACACATTGGGCACCACAAGTCTTCTCAGGTTCTACCTCCACGGATTACAGACTGGTTGAAATCTAAATTGTTTTCCGTAATGGTACATGAAGAGGTCGTACCCTCATTGCGGTGTCCAAATATCTCCTAAGCCCTTATGTTTTTCCTATAGTCGATCCATTGAAGGATTCATTTGAGCACTCCCCTTGAGTCTCAATCCTGACCTAGGGCATTGATCTATCAGGTCTTCATTTAGGAGTCTCTTAGGCTTTTTAATGTCCAGTTGATCCACTATCTTAGTCTTTTCAATTTTTAGTTTTTTAGCTTTGGGTTTGTCTGTACTCTCTTCCATTATTTAAATCTTAAGATTTTGATGAAAATAGCTTCCTAGCTAGGTCTGAAGTACTTACGTGAGTCTCACCGAGTCGCCTCCACAGTCCATCGGTCTTTGCTGCATCAGAGCTCCAAGTTTTGCCTTTCTGCTTCTGTCCTAAGTGAAATCTTCCAAGATTTTGTAACAACTATGCGATCAACTTGTGATATAATTCACTTCAAATTTGGTTCATAAATGCACCATCCGTGGACCATCTTTCAGTTTGTCATCATAGAAGAACATTTATTTCAAATATCTCAAAGTCAACAATGCCCCCGGGATGTCACATCAGTCTTTCACTGATAGCCACCCTCTCTACCGATGGACACCTTTCCTTCATTCTATCAGTGGGACGCCAGATAATGTTTCCCCGATGTACCCTAGTTCCCTTAATATACTTTATGCATTCGATAATTCATGGTTACTTTTTCTGACAACTTGACTCTATCAATATAATGGGGAGAGCACCTTAGGAGTCAGCTCGATAGAGTATTGTTACACCAATACTAGGTTGTGAGCTATTTTCATTAGGCCATCAGTGGGGCTGCGATGGGGGTTTCGCCGATGAAGCATTGTTAGGCCGATGGTATTGAATTTTATTAGGAATGGGGGAAGAACTACGTCACTACGAAATTTTAATTTTTTTTATGGATGCAATGTAGGCTATAATATGGATCTTGTGACCTTGTCACACAAATTTCTACAATTTGCATTATTCATAAAATCAAAGTGTGGTATATTTTTGTAATTATTGATATGTGGAAGATATGTGGGGTGGACTCGGTGGAGGCTAGTTTCTTTGTAAAGAAAAAATAAATTTCCTTTTAAGAGATCAAATTTAAATTTTAATATCACAATTTCATGGATGATGGAATACAATATAAAATATCATCAACTACAGTTTGGCATATGATTCATGAAGTGGAATATAAAATAAAATATCATGAAGTGCAATGATTCACAATTTATTTGAATACAATATAAAATATCATCAACTATAGTTTGGAATATGATTCATGCAGTGCAATATAAAATAAGATTAAGATATCATGAAGTGCAATGATTCACAATTTCAATGTTCATTGAATACAATATAAAATATCATCAACTACAGTTTGGACTTTGGAACAATGGAAACTGATTCATGAAGTGCAGTAAAAAATACCTAAAACGTGCTAATTCTCTTCCATTTCCCAAATGGAGTCAGGGTTCTCAAATTGATGCTCGTCTTGAGATAAAGTAAAAGAGTCATCTTGATTTCGAGTCTACTCTTCACTTTCTTTGGCCTGTGTCTCAAATTCAACATTCATTGTGTGATTTCTGTCAATTTCAATGTCATTGTCATCTATCCCAGTCCCACTACCATTGCCACTGCCACTAGTACCAATGCTTGGAATTGGAGTGCCTGTGTTGCACAACCCGGTCCTTCTTCTTTCACATGTTGACCTCTAGATTGTGAGTGCCCTTTGAAAAGGAATTTTTTTGACATTATACGTAGTTACTTTCATCCTCAAGCAATTTTCCAAATTCTTGTCTAGTTTGTTTCTTAACTTTGATTTCAAAAACCCCAATGTACTGAAAACTCTCTCATCCTCCACCGACCCCAATATCATTGTTTGACATAAATCAACAAGTTTGAAATATTATGATATCGAACCACACAATATTTCACTCTGACCTAAGCTTGTCCAAACTTTTTTTATTGATCCCGGTTCAAAGGCCTTCTCCTTGCCCATCGATTTATACTGGTCCCTCATAGTTGTTGCAAAACTCCTACATTGCTATCTAAGCTTATTTTCATTTAAAATTCCTTATATTGTCTGCTCATTGTATGTTACCTTTTTCAAAAACTGTTCGATCAAAATTTTTACTTGATCATGAAAATATTTTGGGTTATCTCGATTTACCCAAAATTGAGGATACACAATACCCATGGCTTCAAGTATTTCATGTCAAGGGAATCTTTCATGAATCTCTGAGGAAAGAGATTTTGCAATTTCCTTCAAATTATCACTAACATATTTAACAATGCCATTAAAATCTTCCTCGTTAACATCTACTTCTCTACTAGAGCGCTTGACTATCTTACAATGGTACATTGGTATCTCATATCCACGTAGACAGATACATAAGTGCTCGCTTGCATTAAACTATAAATAATTATTAGGATTATTCAAATCAGTAATTTTCCGCCACATGAAATAATTTGCACTTTCTTGTGTTAGATCTAGATATAGATGATCGAGGGCCAAGAATGTAAGTTTACGTAGATTGGCATATTCATAAATATACATAGTTCTACCTTGGGCTTTTTGCACAATATTTCTCATCTCATCCAGCATGGGGAGAAGACTAGCTAAAGTCAAGAGTGTCTCTATATCGCTTAACCTATGTAAGAGGTCAAGAGATTTTTCTACTGTGCTGCGATGCTCGTACATCACTCCAATCAAGGATTGATATTCTGAAAGAACTTGTTGCACTGGTCCATGCAAGGAGATCCATCTGGTATTGACATCCTTGAGAAGCTTATTTCTTGGTGTTATTCCCTCAGCAAAATTTTGAAATTATTGGAAATGTTTGGGACTTCGGCATAAGTATGCGTGGATCTCGAGGACTAGATTTTCAACTTTTGATACTGTAGGAAACTTGCTTACAATTTTGAATGCTAAATTCATTATGTGGGCCATGCAGTGAATGCCAAGCATGTATGGTTCACAAGTAGTTTGTAACTTTGTGAAAACACTACTCCTTTGACCTTGCATCACTACAGCTCCATCAGCTCCTACACACACCAACTTTTTGGAAATTGTCAACTCATCCATACTTGCAATTTCATTCAAAGATTTGTTGACTAGTTCAGATAGATTTTGTGATGTTGAATTGTCCTTCATTTTATGAACACAAAGAAGATGAGCTTGGTGAACATGTTTTTCTACAGTATACAAATGCATACAGAGCCAAGAAGTATTGTCTACCGCAGTAACTTCATTTAAAGATAATGTAATGAAATTTGACTCTTTTACTTTCTCCTTTAAATCTTCCTTTTCCACTGCAGCAAGATAGTTTTCCCATTCCCATCCAATGTTTACTGACCAATGTGAGAAGGGAAAGTGGGGAACACTCAAAGAAGATAATAAATAAAAATATTTTGGGTAGTCTATCATAGGACGCCCTCTGGATAAAATATGAAAAATAACACTCATTTGAACAGTTTTTGACAGATTTGTTGGTACCATGGCTTTTCCAAAATGAGCCTCAAGTGTACCTTGACATTTATCAAGCTTTGAAATTTTATGGTTATGCTCTTCACAATCCACGACATACTTAACATGAAGACATTCTTCCTTTGATTTCCATCATACGACTGATTGTTCCTTTCTGTCTATGATTTATTTTTCGTAAACTTTACCGATATGCTTTTCTATAGTGTCAAGCTTTAGCTACAACGTCTTGTATCTTCCACATTTCCAACTACAAATCATACATTTGACCTCTGTTGCCCTTTCAATATCATTTTCGTTTGCTACCCCCATTGGTACAATGAATGGGTACTTCGACAACCAACCAAGTTGAAAATTTCTTGTCATTTCCCACTCGTGCCCCAATTTTGATTTGCGTTTTCTTTTCTTGCTACCAACATCATCCTTATCCAAGTCAATTATCTCATTCTGGCTAGCTAGGATATCCCTTGGAACATATTCTATGGTATTTCCATCCTCATTTGATACATTTTGTTTTAACTCAACGACAATCTCACCTTGACCTTCCTGTGGCGGTGAGGTATTGTGAATGCCTTCTTCAATAATATTTGGTGGAAGAGTTGATGATGTAGCTCCACCTTGATCTGATGGATCAGAAACTTTGCTAATTCCAAAGTAACATTGTATGGTACCTCCACATTCTGGGCATTTTGATGGCCTCCTAGTCTCTTCATTACCTTGAGGAGTCTTACCCTTACTGCTCGACATATTGATCTCACTTCAAATAAAATATGGAAAAAAAATGTCTTCTTGTTTAAGAAGGACAGATTGACATAGAATATAGATCCCATTCCCTACTCAAAATCATCGTTAAGACTGAAGCAAGAATGGAAAACAGATAAAGAAATCTTATTATTATAACTAATAACTAATAACAATATGAAGAAATGATCATTCACCTTTAAGTCTACATTTTCAGCTTTCGCTAACTTCTGAATCATGAAGTAGAACCTCTGAATCGAAAAAAATGTGTAAGAATAAATAACAGTTTCAATTGTATTTATATCAATCCATATTTGGTGAATTCCATGGGATTTTTAAATGGTATGTTAAAAATTTGGTGGATCCCGCATGCTTATACAATGATACTTTGTAATTTTCAAGGTGAAATGTGTCCTCAAATGTAATTATTTTAAAATGTTATTGGCAAAATAGGTCCTCATAAGTAACTATTTATAAATTTTAATTGGCGAAATGGGTCTTCACAAGCAACTATTTGTAAATTTTACTTGGCGAAATGGGTCCTCATATAATGTTGTTTTAATAGTATTGGCGAATATGTAAGTGTTTTATGACATGCTCCAGGGATTCTAGATGAAAATAATAGTCAGTCCATTGGAAACGCGTAATCTGTTATGGCGAATTTATTGCCTAAACATGCCTCGTAAAAAAACCCTTTGGCAAATGGACATGCATTGGACCAATAGTTCATAAAATCCAGGTGATTTGGACACCCTATTGGGTATGGTAAATTCACCAATTTTGACTTGCCTGATTTCTAGAATTCACCACTAAAGTTATCCATACTTAATTACCATTCGTCAACTTCCTTTACCGTAGCAGCTTCCAACAAACCAAGCTCCTCAGTGAAGCCTAGGTCACGAATCTGCCTAGTAATCAAGTCCAAGCTGGCATGAGTATTCTCCTTTGCATGAAACACATTACCAAAGTGTTTCCTATTCCAACGCTTCAACCTATACTTCACATATTGAAGCCTCTTGGAGAAGGAGTACATAGTAGTACCATGTGCTGGCTTTCCAAGACACCACTAGCCAGGAAGAAAATCATGAAGAGACTCATCCCTAAGCCACATAAGCTAGAACTTAAAGGTCTGCTTTAAGAAACACTGGGGTAACTTAGCAACAAGCTTGATCGACCAATGATCAGAGCCCCACCCATCCAAAATATTAGAGCTAATCATCCACCTATCTCCCATCGAAAAATTGGACATGAGGGCTTAATATCAATCCCATTAACAAGCTTAATATCAATCAACCTCAAGAGAGAAAAAATCTCTTGCAAGAGAACCAAAGAAGGCTCTAGGTGAGAACTTCCTCCCCTCTTCTCCTCTAAAGAAGTAATAACATTGAAATCCCAAGACAAGATCCAAGGAAGATAAGGATCCGAAGACCTCACATATCGAACATGATTTCACAACAAAACTTTACTTTGAAAGTTAGTTGGAGCATATATGTTAGAAAAAATAACTCTCTCCTTTGAGTCAAGATGAGAAGCAACACAAGAAATTGAGCCTCTGCAGGTGAGCAACCAAATTGGACTGACTTTCCAAGGATCCCATAAACAAGCCACCCCACTAGAGCTACCCGGTGCCCCAACACATTGAGACTGTCCATGACCCCAAATATTCAAAGCCACACTTAGCATACTATCAAAAGATAACTTAGTTTCCTAAAGGAAAACCACAATAGGAGAATGAATACAAACCAAATCCAAAATAGCCTTTTATCTAGGGATGTTATTCATACGGGCTGCACATTCCAAGAAAGCATAATCATCATCGAGGAAGGGAGAAGTGAGCATCAATTATCTTCACTGAACGTGCCTCAACCAATGTCTCCTTAGCTAGCTTAACCTTTTCTTGATCCGTCTTGTGACTAACCTTAGAGGGTTTCTCAGGAGCCCCCCTTTTGAGATTTTTTTGCTAAAAACCCAAGGCAGGGGGAGAAGACTTATTTTTACCTAAGTCAGGAGCACCTCGCACCTCAGAGATGACACCTCCTGCACTAGGAGAGTCTCCAAAAGCCTCAAGCACCCCACCTCTCGCACCTAGAACCAGAGTTGAAGGAGGCAAATCAGTAACCATTTGAGAGCCCTACTCACCAAGATGATCTGACCTGGGAATCACAATAGGCTATACCCTAGGCATCTCCTCTACAAAAGAACCAACTATCCCCTACAAGTCCACATAACAATCTTCCTCCTGGACCAAATCTTCCAATGCCTCAAATATGTTGAAAGTTTCTTCCTCTTGCCTATCCTTGAGAGATCTCTTTTGGCCTCATCCATGATTGTGAGCCTTAATCGGTACAAATATTTCTTTATCTGTTGCCTCCCCCTGCATGGGAGCTTTACCCTTTTTCGAGTTTGTGTTAGACTAAGAAGTCGCATTGCCTGTACCAGCAACACTAGAAGCACAAAGACATCTCTGTTGAGGATGACCATACTCATGACACAACTAGCACCTGAAAGGTAACGTCTCATAATCTAACGACTGAGTCCAGGAGCAAGAGCCAATAGTCATGTCGACTGAATCTGACAATGGGTGACTCAAATCAATTTCAACACATACTCATGCATAAGAAAAAACCATTTTATTCAGAATTTTCTGAGAAGGACCAATAGGTTTTCCCAACAAATAAATTGACTGCAATATATCACTTCTTCATCATTTAAGTGGTAACCTAGGGAGACAAACCCAAACTAGGATCCTAGAAGGTAACTCCATCGAGTTAAAGTCAGCATGCCATGGCTTTATGAAGATACCCACCTGATTATAGAAATATGGGCCACCTTCAATAGCCCTGTTTTCATCAAAAATGCACAAAAAATCCACCATAGAAAATTATTTGCAGCCATCAAAATTTCAAAATATCCTTTTGGGTTCCATGTCTTGTGAATCCAGGTATCAAGAAATGGAATGGAAACCCTCATCCCCATGAATTTACAAATCAAAACATCATTGCTATAATAATCCAGATCATTGACTACTACCTCTGATTGGATCACTAAAAGCAGCCGCTCTTGGGCCCTCTTTAAGCACCCATTTACCTTATGCAATTTAAAGGCACCATTACGTGCCAAACCTAGTCCAAAAGAAGATGGATTAGAAATCTTCACACCTTCACCAACCACATATGAATCTTGAACAACCTTATCTAAGGACCCGCACAATGCCATTAAATCTTGTAACAAAGAGGCCCCCAGTCGCACCACCCACACTAGGCCACGACCACACACCAACCTAAAATAGGCGCACAAAAGAGAAAGGTAACAAGTCAAGATGGAAAGCAACACCCCTACCACACACACAACCAACGCTATTGACATAGCGAACAAAGAAAGAAGCCACAACTCCCAAAAAACCCCCTCTCCACACCATGACAGATAAGGAAAGAGAGCCCCCATAGCAAACGAAGGCAAGAAGCAAAAGGTAGAGAAAAAAGATGGGCCCCCAAGACCCCTCTCTTAGTAAAAATCAACAATGGCTGGCTAGGGCACAATTACCCTGGAAAGCTTGCACACACCTTCAGATTGAGCCATCCCCACTACACCTAATAATTAAAATTAATTAAATAATTAAAATTGATTAAATAATTAAAATTGATTAAATAATTAAAATTAATTAAATAATTAAAATTATTAAAATAATTAAAATTAATTAAATCAATTAAATAATTAAAATCAAGGAAAGGGGCCTAACTCGACTCGACTGGGTAAAGCATCCTATTGCAAGCAAGAGGTCAGGAGGTCTAGTCTCCCCCCAAACTCATGGTATCAGAGGGCATGTTGCACGAGTGCCACTGGTCACATGAAAAAGTTTACCAGACGCACTCAGTTTATAGGGGGATGGATACCCGATCGATTCCTAAAGTTTTAAAAAATAATTAAAATAATTAAAATTAATTAAATTTAAATTATTTAAATAATTTAAACTACTTGAATTAATTAAATAATTAAAACTACTTGAATTAATTAAATAATTAAAACTACTTGAATTAATTAAATAATTAAAATTATTTATTTATTTGTAATAAAAGGAGGGTAAAAACTTTATTTCATCCAAAGAGTACAAAAGGAAAGAACAAGAAAAACAACAAGGCCAGAGATCAAAACAAGTCCTCAAGTGACACCAAAATACAATCTCATATCATTAGAAATAAGCTCCTTGAGCTCCTAAGATAGATTCACAGGTAAGACACTCCAAACATTCACCTTCCAATCTCCACCACGCCCAAATGCCCACCTAGCCAAACCATCAACCACCTTATTCCATTCCCGAGGGATATGACAAAAGGTGAGAGAATCCAATAATTGACTCAGAGAGAGGATTTGCCTAAACACCACAACCAACTGCCAATTCACATCCTCTAGTTGGTTTCCATTCAACAAATCAATCACAACCTAATAATCAGACTCACAAATAATCTTTCTCCATCCAAGATCACATGCCCTTTGAACAACCACTAGAATAGCCAAAGCTTCCATGAGATTATTCGACCGTTGCCCACAATATTTAGAAAAGAAAAATTCCACAATCCCATCACCATTCCTACCAATGCCCCCAACCCCCATAGGACTAGAATTACCTCTAGATGAGCCATTAATATTAATATTCAAAATTCCAAGGGGGGGAGGCATTCAATGCCCTTCACGCATATTCTTTCCTCTAACTTTCCACCTCAAACCAACACCAGGCCTACCCAAAACATTGCTAGAGATCCCCAGGTTCTGAGCAATCTCCCTATCCTCTGGGGCCATAGGAACTGAGAGATCACATTTAGCCATAATAGTTTCCTGAATAACACCCAAAAATCTTATCCAAAAATGTCTCACCTGAAGCTTCTTATCGAAGAAGATCCTACGGTTGCGTTCCAACCAAACTTGTTAGATGATTAAACTAGGACCAATAGCCTAAAAAATATGGAGATAACCTACCTTAGCAGGTGCTCTACCCAAGCTCACCCAAAAATCCTCTAGCGAAGAAGCATGCTAGCAGGGAAGACACCAAGAAGCCCACCAAAGTGCAAAATCTCCCTAGCAAAGGGACACTGAGAAAAGAGATGATACATAGTCTCCACACTGCTAGAGCATAAGAAACACATGGAGGGACCATGGAACCCGTGTTTCTAAAGATTCTCCCAGGTCAGGCATCTATTCCGCATCACAAGCCAAGAGAAAAGTTACTGTTGGGCCAAGAAAAATTATTCCAAACCTGCTTCCACCAAGTGACCCTAGTACTCCTATAAATCTGCATATCCAACATTCGATACCCAGAAGCAACAAAAAGCCTACCTTTTTGACCATGACCCCAACCCAGAACATCCTTGTCCTCCAAAGAATTACAAAACCTATTATCAAGAATATTTGCAAGCTCATGGCGCTCCTCCCACGATCCACCAGGAGGCCACTCCTACAAGTTCTTCCACTGATAAACAATAGTCTGACCAAGAAGCTGAGGGGATTTAAGATCCTTCACGAACCTCCAACCAACCTCCAGGAAAAATCTACTAAGCTCCAGAAGATGAGGATGAGTAACAAAAATAGGAGGATGGCGATTCCAAGAATCAGACCAAAAAAGAGCCTCTGACCCACGATTAAAGATCCAGAACAAACCCTGCTTAATTAACACAACCCCTGTTTTCAACATATTCCAAAACATTGAGTCTTTGCCCAATAGACAAAAACGAGGGACCTCACTACCTGCAACTCATCCCAGGTATTTGAAAGTAAGAATCTTAGCCCAAGTTTGGTGCTGTTGGGTACACCATCTCCAATAGAGTTTTTCCGCCAAGGCTTGACCATTAAATTCAACTCATCTCAACCCAAGACCCCCTTCATGTTTTAGACGACACACATCCTCCCACTTAACCAAGCACCATTTCCTCGAGAGAAAATTACCAGACCAAAGAAATTGTTGACAAAGGCACTCAAAATCTATGACAAAATCAATTAAATAATCAAAATCATTTAAATAATCAAAGTCATTTAGATAATCAAAGTCATTTAAATAATCAAAACTATTTAAATAATCAAAATTATTTAAATAATCAAAATTAATTAAATAATAATAAATATTTAAATTAATTAAATAATCAAAACTATTTAAATTAATTAAATAATCAAAATTATTTAAATTAATTAAATAATCAAAATTATTTCAATTAATCAAATAATCAAAACTATTTAAATTAATCAAATAATCCAATAATCAAAACTATTTAAATTAATTAGATAATCAAAACTATTTAAATTAGTTAAATAATTGGGGTGGTGGGTGTAGTTCGATTAGCTAAAGCATCCCGTTGTAGGCAAGAGGTCATGAGGTCTAGTCTCCCCATTGTCCCTGTAGTACCAGAGAGTGTGTCACGCCAACGACAATGATCACATGAATTTTTTTTACTAGGTGCACCGATTCCTATAGTCCAAAAATAATTTTGACTATTTAAATTAATTATTATTTTTTGACTATTTAAATTAATTAATTTTTTTTGACTATTTAAATTAATTAAATAATTTTGAATATTTAAATTAATTAAATAATTTTGACTATTTAAATTAATTAATTTTTTTGACTATTTAAATTAATTAATTTTTTTTGACTATTTAAATTAATTAAATAATTTTGACTATTTAAATCAATTTAAATAATTTTATATAATTTTGATTATTTAATTAATTTAATTTATTTTGATTATTTAATTAATTTAAATAATTTTGATTATTTAATTAATTTAAATAATTTTGATTATTTAATTAATTTAAATAATTTTGATTATTTATTAATTTAAATAATTTTGATTAATTAAATAATCAAAATTATTGAAACCAATTAAATAATCAAAATTATTAAAACTAATTAAATAATCAAAATTATTAAAACTAATTAAATAATCAAAATTATTCAAACTAATTAAATAATCAAAAATATTCAAACTAATTAAATAATCAAAAAATATTCAAACTAATTAAATAATCAAAAAATATTTAGACTAATTAAATAATCAAAATTATTCAGACTAATTAAATAATCAAAATTATTCAGACTAATTAAATAATTGAAATTATTCAAACTAATTAAATAATTGAAATTATTCATATTCAAACTAATTAAATAATCGAAATTATTCAAACTAATTAAATAAACAAAATTATTCAAATTAATTTAAATAATCAAAATTATTTAAAGTTTTTTCACTTCAGGAGCGATGGAAACTAATTAAATAATCAAAATTATTCAAACTAATTAAATAAACAAAATTAATCAAACTAATTAAATAAACAAAATTACTCAAACTAATTAAATAATCAAAATTATTCAAACTAATTAAATAATCAAAATTATTCAAACTAATTAAATAATCAAAATTATTCAAATTAATTTAAATAATCAAAATTATTTAAATTTTTTTCACTTCAGGAGCGATGGAAACTAATTAAATAATTGAAATTATTCAAACTAATTAAATAATCAAAATTATTCAAACTAATTAACCACATCAACCATTGGGTATGTAGGGCGCACTCAGACCCGACAATGCGGGTGGAGTCAACACCCGATACCTGCATTCCTACATAACATCAAATGTCTAACCACATATACATATGCATATAAACTCATAATCAAACACATGGTGAAAGAGAATTGCGGTGAGGCAGGGTGCTCACAGATGAGCGATGCAACATCGTCTCCTTCACCTGAATCATATACAATAATCAAGATCTAAACAAAACATCATCATCATAACATAATTAGTAACATTATCATAAGCATACGTAACCATCACATATGTCCAAATATCATAAGCAAATAAATAAAACTGTTTGCCACACCAAACAACATGGAAAAATAAATGTCTAACAAAGTATCCAGTAAGCATCAAAACATAACCAGAAACCAAACAAAATAAAAACACACACAAGGCAATATCAAAATGTATCAGTAACATGAGAGGCACTACATCCTCCCCCCCTAGAACTAGGCTTACTCCTGGAAGCCAGAAAACAAATAAGGAAAAGATTCTCGGATGCAAGATGCATCCTCCCATGTCACTGAAGACTCATCGAAATCAAATTAAATGTCATCCAAACCCAAAACATCAAATAATCGCAACTATTTCACATCAACACCACAAGGAAATAGCTAATCATAATATGCATAGTACAAAATCCATATGATGACACCTAATCAAATTGTTCCAAACACAAATAACTCCATATATCAACATAAAATAAACACCAGTAAACAATGTCATAATCATCCGAGTCATCTGAATTGCCAACCAAACCAAACCAACACGGTGAAACAACCACCAAAGAGTATCAAGGTACATAATCATAACATAAAAGTAACAATCCAACTAAGAAACAAAGAAGGTTCTACATCCCTCCTACAACTATCGAGCTACTCACTACCTGAATGAGGACACTCTTTCGGGTCCTCATCTGAGTACACTATTGCTTTCCTGGAAGCGGAAGCCTAAGCACGAAGTCTCTCCTTCTCTTCCTTGGATAATAGGGGAGCATTGGGTCACCCAACTAGCCAATCCCGAATCGCGGATGGCTTCTTCCCTTTAGTTGTGTGCTTTGGATCTTCTACCTTTTTCCCTTTTTCTACCTTAATCCAAGTGAGGGCTTGAGCCAAGGTCTCATCATCAGGGGTGCAAGGTGGGACTACTGGTGTAGGATTCTCTTTGATGACCACCCCTTTTTTTGTAGCATTTCCTGCCTTTCCTTTCTTCTTTTCAGAATTTGACCTACCCATCCCTGCGCACAATAGGGTAAACATTAGAAAAAACAAATTTTAAATCTCGACAAACCCTAACTTAACATACGTTTACACACTACACAAATGTCCATAATGCATTCCCTAGTAGGAAGGATATCGGTGCATTACGCACTACACTGAGGGTCCTATCCTTTCTTCTAGTTTTTGCACCATCAGACCAACAATGCCTAAAGAAATTCCCGAGAGACAAGCGAGACCACCAAACAAGGAAAAACATAACTCAAGAGTACAACACGGTCAATGTAATGGGCTCACATGTATCTAGAGTGCCCAATGTATGAACTTGAGCTCTGAAACCATGTTGTAACGCCCCACCACAAAAACTCCATAAGACACAACTACTAACAATAACAAAACAATTTTTTTTTTTTAAAACAACAATAACATTTAACATAATTAAATAATTAACCAACATAAATATATCATATAACATCAACCTATTCCCATGGGGTAACATGGTGCACTACTCGAACAAACCCAAACCAACTACAATGTAAAATGATACTAAACTAGATAAATGATAGAAGCGTGAATAAGACATAATATAAATATAACATTCATCCAACATGAATAAGATAAATAAATAAATGCATGAATAACATAATATTACATTCAACTTCTGAGTTCAAGGTTACATTCGTGGAACATATTTCCATAGATACAACACATAAGATGCCAATGTTACATTACAAAGCTACTTCCCTTATAATATTGGGAACTGTACATCATAATCCAAAAGAATACAATAATGATGAATTAAATACAAAAAAGGTACAATCTTCCTCTGTGTGAAGCTCTAGGATCACTGCATTAAATTTCATGCCACGATCATCACCTAGGGACCTAATGGGTGCTTTGCACATTTTCACCCGACCTTGTGAACCTTAAGGAACACCCCCCTGTGCAAGGAGTCGATAAGAAAGAACCCTCATCCACACAGTCAAAAAACACAAAGGACTAACACCATACAACTCAAGGCCACATAACAACATAACCAACAACAATGATAAAAACTCAAGAGGCAACAAAAACAAGGGAAAAGAATGGGCGTAGTGGGAGAGTGTCATCGCATGGCCTTACATGAATTAACCAGACTACCTAACACTAGGAGCCGCCTCCATCAATGTGGATTAACCAAACTACCTAACACTAGGAGCCGCCTCCATCTATGGTTAACTAGAGAACTTATCTCAAGGCGCAACCCCATAGGGTGACTCATGCGGAGCCATTTACCTTTCATGGAGACAAGGTAGTGACCTTACCAACTAGGTCTTCCCACCCATCCTTAGCCTTTGAGAGCACTAACGGAAGGGGTGAGGTGCATGTTTTAGTCTTGTTATGTGTTAACTAACCCAACCCACTAGATACATTAATTAGGTTATCACTTAATTAAGGAAACTCTTTCATGGGCAACTACTTGTACACTAGCCCCAAGAAGAGCCACTCTCCCCTACGATTACCCCAAAACCAAAGTCAAGTAACGGGTGTACCTCGATTCACAAATCATAAAGGACCTTATTTCACAACAAGGCACATGAGGCATGACCATCTCGTGACTACACAAAGCATCCAAAGACCCATAAAACTAGGAGGTACCACCCACACAATTATTCACAAGGTAACAAGATAGACAAAAAGGTGCAACCATAGACATGCATACACACCACTTCCCTAACCTCTGGAGGTAATCACTTATCCATCCAAGAACCAAAATAACACATTCCACTAATTTAAGCCACATTTTCAAGATATATAAAATTTAACTCAAATTAAACATATCACAAATCAAGTAAATCTTTCCATCATTTAAAATCCATTCTAAAACATAAAGTTCACTAAATATTTCAAATCTAATCTTTGGAAATAATCAATTACCTAATATGAGTTATCTCACCAAACTAATTTTACCAAATTAGAAAATCTAAGTCTCTTGGATTTTTTCAAAATAAAATAAAATTAAGGAAACTAAATTTTCTACAATTATTTCAACACAAAATAAACTTCAGAATTAAAATATTTAAACTTAAGTTATAATATTTACCTACTTATTTCAACACAAAATAAACTTCAGAATTAAAATATTTAAACTTCAGCTATAACATTTACCTAGTTAGGTTGGATTTTGAAATGTCTGCAACAGTTACGATGACCACGACAGCTGCAACGGCTCCATGCAATGACTCCTTGCGTCTGTTGGTGGGTGTGTGTTGGGCGCACATCTGTCCTATGGGGGCCCTCCCGTTGGGGGCTCTAGGTTTCCTGACTTTGCCCCGGTGAAATGCGCACGCATGAAGGTTTTTGGGCCTTCTGTTGCCTCCGTGCCTCCTGTGGATGTGTCTACGAAGGGGTCTGCAACTGCTGTGGCTTACAGACTCCTAGCTGGGCATGTTGACGGGATTGCAAACTCTGTTCCTGCTTCTTGGATGGATGTCCCTCCTATTGCTAGGGGTTCTTCAAGAAAGGTTAGGTTGTTCTCTGATGCTACAAAGATGAGTGCTTGGTCTCCTGCTAAGGTTCATCGGTCTCTGCCCTATGCCCGAGATTCCCCTATGGTAGTTTGCGGTCCAGAGGTCATTGAAAATGAGGAATACTATTTGAAGATGGGTGTGGTCTGTAGATTCAATGGCCTGTGGCCCTCCCTCCCAGATCTCCACAATTGGGTGTCAGCTTCTTGGAAGCCATTGGTCGATGGGGAGATCGAGTTCTACCCTAGCGCTAGGGGCTTCTTTATTGCTACTTTTTCCTCCCCACTGGTGCGAAACAATATTCTAGGACTGCCAAATCTTCCTCTCTAGTTTTGGGAGGAATCATGTTTTGAGACCATTGGCAATACCATTGGTTGCTTCTTAATGGTGTATTTTACAACTAGGGATTTTGGGCATACTACGGTAGCTCGGTTGTTAGCTGATCTGGACATCTCCAAACCTCTTCCTGGGGATGCTGTTTTGCTGATGGAGGATAGACCTTGGAAGCAGCTCTTGGACTATGAGGGTTTCCCCTTTCGGTGTAGGAGATTCTTTTCGATGGGTCATTTGGCTTTTGCCTGTCTTCATGCCCACCGCAAGGGCGCTGCGACTTGGTGGAAGGATGCTCTCGTAGATCACCTCACGGTGGGTTCTTCTTCAAATGTTTCTTTTGAGGAGGTAAACCCTAATGTTGCTGCTCCTCACCCGAACCTCCTTTCCGAGAAACCACTTTTGGATCGATTTGTTGACATTGTTATGACTGTGCTTGACTGAACTTTAGCTCCTGCTGTCTCTGCTCTGTCTAAACCTGTCCGCCCTTTGTTGAACGCCTCTATTGTCTCTTTGGTTGATTCGATCTCTGCTGCCTCGCTACCGACTCCCTCACTGCTGGGTGGCTCTTCTCCTATGGTAGCTGGGGTGGAGCTACTCCTCTCACCTTTCTCGTTGATTCTTGATTCCGAGCCTCCCTGGTCGGTTGTTCTTTGGAAGAAGAAATCTGTGGTTACTTCTTGGCCTCGGGTTTGTGGAGCCAACTTTGACCCCTCTGTTTCTGGGGTTGCTTAATTTCTTTATTTTTTTATAGCTGTCGGTCAACTGTTTTTGTTTGTTCCTATAGTTCAAATTCTGTTTTGAACTATGTTTTCATTTGACCCCTTTGGTTCCTTTGTGAAGGGTACAACACCCTGTAAATACTGCTTATCTTTTCAAAAACAATTATAAATCAGAGTTTATATTTTAATCTCAAACAATATATATTCTTTCGTTTTATTTCTTTTTTCCAAACAGATTATTCTTCTAAATCTAATTTTTTTGATTATAAAATCTAATTTACAAATATCATTCTAAAAACAAATTTTATAAAATAATGATTAAATCTGAATCTAATTACCATAATTTTGTTCTCTAATTTTTTTTGAATTAAAAATTACTTTCTCATTTCAACAATATATTCCTATCCAAATATATATACGTATATTCCTATCCAAATATATATACGTACATATATATATACATATGCCCGCATTAAAGAACAATAAATTTAAAGTTACTATTGTATAACAAAACAAAATTAAATAAATATTTATCCAACCCAAATATATATATATATATATATATATATATATATATATATAAAACTGAATTAAAATTCATTAAATCTGTTATTGTTCATAACAAAAAAACACAAAGATATATATAAAAAAATGCAGCCCAATATATATATATATATATATAAAATAAAGAATAAAAGCTACGGTGAAGAGGATGGGCGCGACCCTCCTAAGGGATATATATCAATTTCCATGGAATAGTATAATTATAGATCATCAAATATTATCAATTTTCCAAGCATGTTATACAATCATAGAATGCCCAATATAATAGTTCGAATGCCAACCTATAGTATATCTATCGAATACTTCTCACCATGAGTATACAAAGTAATACGCTGGAGTAAATCACTTTCTATATTATCATTTATAAACATAATGCATAGAATGAAATCGCCTCCTATAATATCGAATACCAAGCATGCCATACCTGGCTTCTAATGCCTAAATATGATAATCGAAAAGAGCTTGAAATACTCAGTTTAGAAATAAAGCGTAGGGATGAATGAAAATGCAGACTTACTCCTAATGCGTTACAAAGCAGCCAGCTGGAAAAGAGAGAAGGCGCGCTGTCAGAGCCTTTAAAGTCTTTAGAAACATCAAGCAATAGTAAATCAAAATCTAGACGTAAGTTAAAGAAAGTCAAAATATACTCAATATCAAAAACAAACCGTCGAGAGGAAAACGCATAGCAAAGACCGAATGCTAAACATAGACTGAAGGAGTTCATAGTATAAAAGTTAAACCGCCATACAAGCAAAAGCAAACAACAAGCCTCTAAATCGAATGCATGCAACATTGACAGTATAGAATTCGAATTTCAAAAGAAAAGCATCGAATCTTCAGCATATGCTATGAAAAACAACCATCTGAAGGCATGAGCAAACAAAATCTGCAAGCAGCCTAGCGAACATGGAGAAGGAGAGGCGCACAACAGATTTGGGCTTACCCAACTTAGAAGACAGGCAACGATGAATATGCAGGAGTATGTGCATTTTAATGAAGGACCATAAATGGTAAAAACTATTGAGTTCATTGCACAGCTAAGGAGAGGAAACGACCCATTCTTTCAATAAAATAACACGTCTCTTAAAAAAAGGCAAATTTTATCAGATGTCATAAACTCCTACATCAACCATTGGATATGTAGGGCGCACTCAGACCTGACAATGTGGGTGGAGTCGACACTCGGTTCCTGCATTCTTGCATAACACCAAACGTCAAACCACATATAGATATGCATATAAACTGAAAATCAAACGCATGGTGAAAGGGAATTGCGGTGAGGCAGGACGCTCATGGATGAGCAATGCAACACTGTCTTCTTCACCCAAATCATATATAGTAATCAAGATCTAAACACAACATCATCATCATAACATAATCAGTAACATCATCATAAGCATAAGTAACCATCACATATGTCCAAATATCACAAGCAAATAAACATAACTGCCCGCTACACCAAACAACATGACGAAATAGATGTCTAACAAAGTATCCAGTAAACATCAAACCATAACCAAAAACCAAATAGAATCAAAACACACACAAGGCGGTATCAAAATGTATCAATAACATGAGAGGCACTACATTTTGTGGGTTTACGATAAAAAAAATGTTTAAATTAATTAAATAATTAAAAAGTTTTAAATTAATTAAATAATTAGAATTGTTAAAATTAATTAAATAATTAAAATTGTTTAATGAATTTTATTTTGATAAAGTGGATTAATTAAGCTAAGATGAATTATTTTAATGAGTGGATGTTGTTAGGTGTTGAGATGGGGGTGGTGATATGGAGATGATCATATGCAAGATTAAAATGTTTGCATTTTGCCCCTCTTTGACAACATATATGCACTTCGAAATATATATATCATTTCAAAGAAAGAATATATATGCACTTGGAAATATGACATTGGTGATAAATGATTCCAAGTGTCAAAGATTAAGGATTGACTGATTGACAACATTGTTGATGTGGGAATAAAATATCATGTGAACAACACAAAGATTGATTGAGTTTGATTTGAAGTATGTTTTGATGCTTGGATAAGATTTAAATTTAGGATTGAATTGGATAATGGGATACCACCTCAAGAGGATAGGAAGGTTTGAATAACATGGGTTTTCTCTCAAAATGGGTAAAATTAACATTAGTAAAGGGGTGAATAGTTGTAGAGGAAGTGACTCAAGATGATGAAGAAAGTGATTTAAAGGATGGATGTTGAGGAGAAATAGATTAGAATGAAAAATTATGAGATGGAGATGAGGAGAAGGATTATGATGGGTTGAGTAATTTATATGAATTAATTTGATGGGGATAATGGATTTATTAAATGATTATAAATGTGTGTGGATGTTTTTTTATGTCTTATGATGATAGAAATATAAAAAAGTGGTATGCTATCTTCATGGAGTATTAGAGAACATGCACATGTAGGGAATTTATAGAATGATTCTAATATGTTTGAGAAACAATTTTTATTTCACATAGATTTTATGCATCATGATATAATAGACCAAGATGACAATGCACTATATGTGAAGAGGAATAATTTCAAACAATAAATCAAAATATAAAAGAAATAAAATATACATACAAATGCATGAAAAAAATAATAAAGATAAAAGAATAATCAAGAATAATTCCCTAGGAATCACAACCCGGAGATGCAAAATAGTATAAAGAACTATGGTTTCCTTGGGAAGTGTGTCATGAAAATAAATCAAGCATTTTGTGTGTTTATTTTTTTGAATTTTTCTTATAAATGCAAAGAAAAATAAAAAGAAACACACAAAAGAAATAAAGAATGCATAAGAGTTAAAAATGAAATACAAACAATACTATGTCTTAATCAATATAAAAGCCAACAATTGACCGATTTGATGATAATGATAATGTTGGTGATGTGGGAATGATATATCTTGAGAAAAATGTGAGGATTGGGAATGATATATTTTGATGTTAATTGGTTGTTTTATAGAGGTTTAGATTTTATAAAGACTAAAGATAAAGCTTATGGATATTTTTGGATGTCCATGGGTTGCATGGCTAGAGTTAGTAAGATTGTTATGTGATGTTGTTGGTTAGGAGCTACGACTTGATGGATTACATGTATAGATGGGATTTGGAGGCAATTGACCACATGGATTCAAGTCAAATTTCTTCTATTCTCCATCTCTTCTGCTACAATGAAAGAAACACCCTTATATCTAAAAAAACTAGAAAAAACAAAAAACCCAAAATTACCTTTTTTGGCAATTTTCGATAATTGTCATATTTTTTCCATTTTAGGTAATTTTGTATACATATCCCTTTGAACCTAGATTTTTCCTAAAAATTTCCTAAAACTAAGGTGACATGAATTGTTAACTTAAACTCGAAATTGGAAACATGATTTCCAAGTTAGTAAAGAAAACAATTTTCTAAAAACCCGAAAAAACATGAAAAGTTGATTTTGAGGGCCCAGATGAAAGAATTTGGCCCAAAAAAATGTCGAGATGGCCCCAACCAAGTTGTTCAATTGGCAATCCTATCAACATCTCATAAAGAAACCACTTGTAAAATTTCAGCCCAAATGGACATCCAAGTCAAAAGTTATCACTGTCATAAGTCCTTGCATCAGATATGACATGTAGGATTATGGATCTTTTGTTTAGATAAGATGTACATGGTATGCTCAGGATTGGATAACATTCAAATCAATAAGGAGAAAAATCATTCTAACACTAAAGGCGAAGCTATTGGGTAGATAGAATGATGTGATTATTGATGGTGGTAATGGATGGAATGATGGGATTAGGGATGGAAATGAGGAGGATATGTAGGATGAAACCAAGGGCTATGTTGCATAGGAATGATATGATCCTACTCTAGGTATGATGCTATTCTTAGACATATTAAGGGATTGCCAATATGTTTTTCAAAATCTTTTATATTTATTTATAAAGGCTAAAAGTGGGAAATGAGGATAAGTACAAATTGATGGGGATGAAGATGGATGGGATGATATAATAGTAGGATATGGTCGACTAGCTAATGATTGAAAAGGATGAATGGGATGAGTGGGTGGAAGAAGCTTTCCCCCAAGTGTGGGTACACATAAGAAACATATTTATGTATGACACCAATAAAAAAGTTTTCATCATGTTACTTGACCAAGGAACAATGAAAATTATTCTCACTATTGGATATTTTTTTCTCTTTGTTTTTGGGATTTAAATTTTTTATTATTATTCAATGTTTGGAATCAAGAATTTGCTTCTATGGAAAGCTAATAAAATTCTATTATACATTGCCACTTCAAGTGGATCATGTTGCTAGTCTTACACTCAATAGGTGTCATTTGTGATCTTAAAATGGTTGCTAGGTTGGCTTCTCTGAGGGTGCTACAAGGAAAATGGAGCAAGACGTAGGTCAGATGAATGCATGTTCATGCAAAAGATTATATGAAAGGGATGTAGTGATGGATATATGTTGGATAATTTATTGGGAGGGGTAAGAGGGTGTATATAAGGATAAAAGGATGCGAATATGATGATATGCGTAAATGTATTAAGACCAATGGGAAGTGGGGCCAATGAATTCAAACACCATGTTGGGTTTGGAGATAGATTCTTTTGTTGGATGTTGACAAGTTTGTTGTAGTCATATTATTTCATATCATTTAATTTTTATCAATTAGAGTGATGTTTGAAGCTATCTATAGTATGTTTTTGGGGTTTCAAATTTGTGATCCTACTCCTAAATTTTAATAATGACAATATAAATCAAACTAGCTAAAATAAAACACTCCCTACTCTGATCTCCTTTACTTTTCTTGCAAACATAAAGATTCATTCTTGAAACAAAAATCTATGCTATTTCCAAACAACACACATATAATCAAATATTTAGTTAAAATTAAAGGTAAATGCTCATTTTATACTAGAAACACAAGAACACACATATTATAATAAATGCTAAATAGAATTAAAGCTTAAAATTAAATGCTTGAAGAATAAATATATTTATTTAATTTTAATTTTTTTATATTTTGTGAATACCTACAAGTTAATAGACATGGATGGGAAAACATGAACTATTATAATTGCAACATAATAAAATGTCTAGTTTCTAACACAAAAAAAAAATTGATGAAAGAAAATGGGTACCAAAAGGTTGCCTCCTTATAGTGGAGTCAACCCAACTTTTCTTCTAGAAGGATCTTTCTAAGATAACATAGAATCAAGAGAATTATCTTCTCATTTTCATTTAGTACAACCTCATACTATCATACTACAAGAGGAGGAATGAGATATCCACTAGCAAAAGAATTCTTCATAAATTAACTTAATGAATTGAGAATTAAATGGGATTAAAATTTTCTCTTGTTTTATTCCTAAGATTATTTATTTTATTCCAACAAGAGATGCTAACTATTCTAACCAGGAGATACCCTTGATTAAACTTGTGAGGTCAAATAGGTGTGACCTATTTTAGGGGAAGCTTTCCCAAAGAATAAATTTAGTTATTAATATGAATTAAACCTTGAATTGGAAAGAACAAGGTGTAGAAAAAGGAAATTGAAGTCAGCCTCGAGTTTTATGATGATTAACTAGACAATTGGAGTAATTAGAGATTTCCCTACTCTATGTGTGGTACATACTAAGACTAAATTTGGGCACATAATTTGTTGATATAACTTTGGCCTAGAAGAAGGATGAACAATTATGATTCATAATGCTACTCCAGAGCTTTTTGACCCACTTTGAAGCTAGTCATATTTATCTCATGATCATCTTTAGAGATGCAAAATGTTCAATCCTTGGATCTTGTAGATTATTTTGTCATAAAACACAAATATATATGCATAGAGGTATGAAATCATAGAAACATACAAGAAAATTTAACCATTAAAAGAATAATCATTTAAACACATTATCTTTTCATTCTTAAAAAAATTATAGGTATTTAATAATGTATTAAATATACCAAGTTCATAAAAAATAGAGAAATGCACTAGTGTCTAAATGAAAATAAAATATAGTCACTAAGACTCATCATTCCCCCCACTAGAATCACACATATCATCATGGTAAGATTTGTACCACAACCTCATTGGACAAATTGTTTATCCTCCAATATCTTACTATAATACTAATATTCTTTGTTATACATAATGAAATGTTACCCCATATTTGTACATCCATTTATTTTGGAAATTTTTGTAGACCATTTTTTCATTTTTCTTTATGAAATTTATCCTAACGAAGTAAAAATGGAGCTAGTGTAAGATTAAGGGGGTCAAAATATCATCCCAATACGTTCTTGTTGTCATTCTTTGATTAGGGTTATTAGGTATCTAGCTTTGGTATGGCTCCACTACAAATTAATGAGAGAGATAGGCTCCCTCCAATGAAGATGTTGGGGTAAACCTTCCCATCTATTGATACAAGCCATTATAGTAGCTAGAGGAAGGTATCCCTCATGATCTTGAAATGCAGGAATGCTGGATTGAAAATTTTGTATATATTGGTCCTTGATCCTCAATTGATATACTTATGTTTAGTAGTTTTTGAAAAACCAGTTAGTCTTTGGATATTTATGATGCATCAAGAGTTTGATAGTGTCCTAAGAAGCGTGGTATTTAATTATGTATTTTTATCATTCCATTAGAAGGTAGAGGAGAGAAATAAATCCCTGTAACTAGAGTTATACAAAATATATGTTTATCATTGAAGTGTGATGATGTCCCAAAAGGAATCCTTACTGGAAAAATTCACACAAAATATTTTTTTGTTCCATGGTGCTTCCAAATAAAATTTACATGAAGTATGATCATTCTCAAAATCAAATGGAAGATTACAAGAAATTATCAAAAGATTCCAATGCATAAATTGTTCTCAAAGAAAAAGAGCATACACACTTGATGGTTGAGTTGAGTCAAAAGTGCCTTCCTAGTCTTACAAGCATGAGCCACTAACTCAACTAATTTTTTGTCTTGTTGGAGGGAATCCATAACCCTCTAGAGCTAAGTGTTCTCTTCCTTAAGTTGAGTCATAGCAAGTGAGATAGGGTGTGAGGGTGGTGAAAAAGAAGCTTGAACACCTTTATTATGTACAACAATATTTTGTGGTGGTTTTTGAGAAAGCATGACAATTCGAGTATCCTTAGCAAAAACATTAGTTTTTTCTTGCTCAAAGGCTTATTGATGTTTTGAGACTAATTTATTGAGTGTATTCTTGTCTTATGCAATTTATTATTGAATTTCTTCTAATTATTTGGTTTTATTATTAAGAAGTTGTTGCATTTCTTCAATTCATCATTAACACTCCTAAAGGTCATTTCTATTTTTGACAAAGCAAGGGCTTGCTAAGTCAATTGGTCTTCCTCATTTATAACTAGTTCAATTACAATTTTATTTCCATCTCTCTAGAGTAATCCAAAGGGATATTCCTCTTGTGTTGAATGAGATGAGGGTATGCTCCCTAAAACCTCAACAACCCTTGATACTTCTTATTCCTCTTCATTTTCCTTTTGTATCCTAAAAACCTCCAATTTAGCCTTTTTGGGTATGAGGTAGAGACAAATGTTTCACCCTATTCAATTTAGATGATTGGTGGTGGAGAGGATTTTCAAAGCTATTTGGAGGAGTGAGTAGCTAACATAGAAAAAATAGAGATAAGAGAAGATTTATTCTTCTTCTTCTTTATTTTTTGTGGCTTGCATTGGAGGAATTCCTCCCATTGTCTTTATCTATTGACCCATTTCATGAAATTATATTTGATGATCAAGTGGATGAGGCCATGATGGTTGATCTACCTATTTTCATGAGGATTGCACCCTAGCTAAGTGTGAAACTTAGCTATCCTATGAAAAATGGGAGCATCTTCAAGTTGTGGGTGGCTTATGGTGAAGATAAACCTCTAGAGAGGGTTGGTTCCCTTGATGGACCTCCTATGAACTACTACTTTGACAAGTAAAAGGGATAGAATATAACTATAATTGATAAAAAATGATCCTAGGAGGTGATGCACCAAAATTTATAAGACTATACCACTATCTCCGCTCATGATTTCTCTCAAAATCTAATCCACTTCTACGCACAACTAAGTTTTTATAAGCTCACATAACAATGTTTCATAGGAAGATTGTATTTCACATTTTTTGAGGGAAAATTGAATTTTTTCACAATAAAATTGTTGGATGTATCAATACAACCTATGACCTATATGAGTTTCACTTGTACTAGTATAAAATGTTTTCAAAACGAGACATAATTTAAGGATTTGAGATTGAAAAATCACAAAAATCAAATCAAATCATTTAGAAATAAATTAACACACAAATTTGAGAAGGAAAAATATGCTTCTTTTATTGAAATAATAGGATTTTCATAGTTAAAAATCTGAAAATACTTCAAAATACATATAAAATGTTGCTCTATATTGAATAATCTTTCTAAAAGAGTTACAATTTTCTTTCTCTTCCATACAAAAAAAAGAGAATGGAAAGAACTAATTGAAAAAATACAGGGTGTCTGGTTTTGATGAAAATCCACCTCTTTCATAACTAAAGTTTTCCTCAAGGAAGAGGTTGAGTTTGCATGCAAATCATGTTAGTTGTCTAGATGTGGAACTCCCTCTTGAACTATTTACAAATCATGAAAATTTTAGTAAAGGAGAGTTGACTTTGACCTCTTGACTTCTTTCCCCTTGTATGCCCCTTGAAATGTGCTTCAACTGAACTTTAACAAGTCCTAAAAAATATGCTTATGGATTCAAACTTCACCCAATTTTAGTTATATCCATGTAGGCCCCTTAATAGGCCTAAAAATGAATATAAGTGCCTCAAAACTAACTCTTTTTAGTCTTAAATTATGAATGCTCTTGCATGATGATATGTTACCTGGAGTTACTTGAATATAACTAGTGCCTTAAGGTGGCATAGGAAAACCCTTAGGTTAATTAAAGAATGAATTCTTTAGGAACTTCAAAACCTTCATCTATCAAAGCTTGGTATGACTGTCATGGCTTTTGAAATTCAAAATCCTCCATGCATGAAGATATTTTGATCTCTTCATTAACACTATCATTCATTACTTTGGCTATCCCTTCATATTTCAAGTCTAGAACCTTATCTTTATTCTTGCATTTCATCATGATTGAATCCTCATTATAGCATGTCTTCATATAGATAAACCCTTTGATTGTTACCAACTTGTGCTTAAAGGTCTTTACCCGCCTGTCAATAGTTATATCTTACATCCTCATTGTTCAATGCACTTGATCTCCATATGACCCTAAAACTACCCTCTATATGACTTATCAAAGTTATAGATCCATTGGTTTAATCATACAAGTGTCCTCACTTTACATGAAGTTTTGACCCTCTTTTGTATTTGATGACTATCCTAGCTTGTTCCACTTGTAGCATGAATATATTATCCTAATCTTTTGAAAGGATCTCATTACTCCTTATAATATTCAATGTGCTCTTTACATGAGGTTTTAGGGACAAATATGCTCTTTAAATTTTGTTCTTTCTTATTTTGGTGACTACCTCCTTGGCATTGTCCTTTCTCAAAATGAGCTCACTACCCTTTATCAAACCCTTTTTTATGACCACTAACACTAATTTTTTCTTTCCCATCATAAATAATTTCTAGTACTATAGTGGTCTACCTTGCTTCTAGATCTCATCACAAGCAGCCTTTCAATTCTTCCTTGAGATACATTGATGGACTTGTATTGTTACTATCTGTTAACTCAATGTTTTCATCAATCCCTATGAATCATAGGTCTACAAATCAAAATGATAGCTTTCATGATCTATGCCCACTATATACTTCCTCTAGGATTGTCCACTCCCTTGTCTCTCTGATATTTTCTCCATATTGTAGCACACTATCATAGTTTTCTTGAGACTACATACCTATTGCTTTCAAAAGGACTGACATATCCTCTTGAAAATGACATTCATCTCTAAACCTATCACTTTCACAGTCTGTATATTATATGACTATCCTCAACTTAAATTGTCATTTCAAAACCCTATCCTAGGTCTTAGCTAGGGTTTAAAATATTAGTTTTTTTTCATGATTGTAACTGTCCTTTAAAAGGTTTCTCTTGACTGTCATTTGATATTTGTGACTATCCTACTTTGGTAAAGACTATCCTCAACTTAAATGACTATTCCTTCACGTGTCTTGAGGTATTGGTAAAGACTGTCTTATTACTTTCCTAACCCACCTCATTGTCTTAAGAATATACTTATTGATGGAAACTCATTGCATTGACTTCCTTTTCATTCATAGTTCCCTTTCCATTTCTTTGTCTATAATAGATTTTACTATTAAAAAAACTCTATGCATGAATATATATTGTCATCTATTCATCTCATATTGTTGCCCATAATATTCCAAGGATGTCCTATTCATGGTATGACTGCCCCTTATCTCATAAAGGACTATCCTTTTGTGGTAAAGTTTGTCTTCTTTCTCGTGTATTAACAAATTGAGGCTTTTTAGTTTGTCTGTAAAATATATTACCATGACTGCCCTCTCTTCATTCATAATAATTGTGTTACATATTGTCATTAGTGTCTTTTTTAAATTGGTGGTTGTCATGCTTGTTGAAGTAACTATCCTCTATTCATCTCATGGCCATTTGAACATTTATTGCCATGACTATCCATAAAGGGTATGTGGGTGATAAGCCTACCTTTATCCATGCTACCTCACATTGTGATTATCTCCTTCTTTGAAGTTACTACCCTTTGAAATTTGTCATCATCCATGCATACTAGTATTCCAATGTCAACTTGTAAACTTCAAATTTTCCCTTTAGTCTTTTCTTTACAAACCACATGGCACTGTCCATATTCATTCTTGAAACTTTGTCCTCTATTTCTTGGTCATCCCTTATGAACCCTGTAATTTGTGATTTCTTAAATGGAAAATATTACCCTTTAAGTGCTTATCATGTGGCTCATCAAGGGTGCATTACTATGACTGTCTATGAAACATGCTCATAAGTATGCCATTATTTAACTCTCCACTTGATATCTATCATTGTATGTTGCCTCAGGCCTCTGGGTTGTCTTAACAGTCTCTTACATTTTTAATCAATGTCTTGGGACTGTCTTTACGATGATGGATTTTTTCCACTTTGGTTCACTATCTTCTAGCTTTCTTAGGATTGTCCTTTTGAAGGTTTCATGACCTATGTTCATGTCACTAATATTTTCAAGCATCAACCAATACACCTTTCTTCCTTACTATACTATGGCCCTCTATTCATATTTTGACATGCAATATTTTTTCCAAATCCTTTACCACTATCACATACCATTTAATCCACCTTTCTCTTTCCTTGCTAGAGGATGCTTCCTTAGATGCTCTAAAAATTATTTGACAAGGGTTTCAATCATAGAAACTCCATTCAACCATAGGCTCTTGAGGCACAAATACAAACCCTTCATGAATGATTAGTGGGACAAGCATGACCTGTTTGCTATTATCCGTGTATGGTTTGATCTCAAAAACCTTGCGATCTTTGCTTGACTATCTTATTTCTACTCATAGGTAATGAGGCTTATTATTTTTTGTCCTTCGAACCTTGTCACTTGCCTTCAATCATCTATATGCTCTCATAGGTCACTTTCCTTGTGGTTTCTCATGAAAACTATGTCTTTTGGGAGGTGGATAGTTTTTCCAAACCTGCCCATGATGAACTTTTTTGAGTGCTCATGTACTTTGTCTTCTTTTCTTGGTTGCCCTCTATGTCATAAAGGATTGGTGCTCTTTTAAGATCACTGTCCTTTTATGGATTAATTTACTCAACGTATGCCTTGAGGCATGGATTGTACTTCTATGGTGATTGAGCTATTTGACCTCTTCTCATTGTTATCATGCACTTCCCTTAAACCTTGTCCTAGGTATTTTTAAAAACTATCCCTACTCTTCACCCCAAAGCCTTCTCATATATGAAGATATCCTAGATTTCCTTATGACATTAATGACTATCATTAACCTATTCTTCTCAAACATGTGTCTATCACTGTGATTGTGTGCATTATTTTAGGTTTAAAACTTGAGAGTCTCATTTTTTATGTAAAATATTTAACAATGGAAACCTAAAGGGAAGGTAGATGTTAAAAAATATGCCAAGTTTACTTCAATGATCTAGATAATCTAATGACATGGTTTTATTCTATACTCATATTACATGCAAGGAGTGTAGATAATATTCATTTTTGACAACCCACAAAAAAAAAAAATCCCTCTAACTTGCTTAGTCATGAAATAACATAATGGTCTTTGAGAAACAAGAGGAAATAATACATGAATTGATACAACTTAGTTAATAATGATTCCCATCACCTGATCAACCCTTAAACACCTTTCATGAATATCATTGATGAATTTCCACACTTAGCTTCCCTTAATCAGGTGTTTAAAGCTTAAAATTGGAGAAAAATTCAAGATATATTGCATTCCTGAAGTCATGCACAGAAAATCCATGCCATTCCTCAGAAAAGGTACTTGAAATAACTTTGGTCGTCATGTTAAACTCTTGAACTTCTATTTATATGGTGCTCACATGGTTTGAAACCCTAGGAGCTCAACTTTTGCATGAAACTTAGGCTTTACCAAAGTTTTCCCTCCTTTTACTTGCACATGAAACCTTCTTTTCCCTTTTCGACATGGACTTGGGAATTAAGATGAGTTTTATTAAAATCCTCCCTTCACTAAGACTTTAACTAAGAACATACTTATGAACAATGCCTCATTTTTGATGAAAAAAGACCTAAGACAAACAATAAAACATTTGTTGAAAATGAAGGTAAAATTGTAGTAAAATGTAGCTTAAAATTTGTAAATCCCGTGTAATTGTAGATTCAATTTTAGTATTCTTTGTCATAATCTCTTGTGTATGATTAATCTTGAATTAGATCAATTTTAATATTGTAGAAAATAGATAGAAGATTGATAGAATAAATATAAGACATAATAGAAAGGACACCACATGTACGTGGAGAAAAATATTTTAGGTAAAAAACTCCACCAGAATTGTTCTTGATTGTATTATTTAACCTTTGAATGAGTTACAATAGTACTAATTCAATTCTCCTTGATGTGCTTCTTCTATCTTCAAGAAATATTCTTCACAACCTGCAATATTTTCTCATAAAACTCTCTCATACAATTGCTGCAATAATAGACAATTTTATTGCTTACAAACTCATAAGAGTTAACTTATATAATATCACAACACCTCTTGAGAAAATCCATGCCTAGGGTTGCCAAGTTGAGTTCAAAAATGCATGACAAATTCAAACAAGAGTCTCCCTCAAAGTTGGCACCAACACTAAAGTGTTAACCTTGTAGTTGTCAAAAATATCTTTTGCAAGCTCATTCTCAAAGAAGGCATCCAAAATGGGTCCCGCTTAACTGAGCATTATAAATATATTTTCCATGCAATAGTTGTAACTCAAAGATGCCAACTTGGGTGCCCAGGGTGGGCCCAAGTTAATATTTGTTAACTGAAACACATCTATCACTGATTCATGCAAACCAATGTGCATGCATGATCCTCCATCTGTTAACTGAATGTATCAACGTGTTATCTATCCATGCAACTCAAGTCAACTGAGATTAACTAACATGCAATTGAAGATAACTGAACTAAGCTGAACTGAATCGAATTGAACTAAACTGAACTTAATTGAATTGAACTGAAGTGAACCTCCTATTTTATAGGACCTCAACATGCATAAATCAAAATCCCTATTTTGTAGGAACTTGAGATGCATTTATGAAGTGTACTCAATTCACCAACTAGTTAATTGAACCAAGGTGGATCCCACCTCCCATGTGGTCACCCATGTGCTCCTATTTTGTAGGATCTCACTCCAAGGCATCCCCACATTCTCCTAACACTTAGAAATAACTACAAATGTCAAATTAAATGTTTATTTCATTCCAAATTAATCTCTTCCTAATCCTAGTGTTGTGCAACAAATTCCAAGGACTTAGGAGATACATGAAATATATTTAGAATGCAATTAAATGGCATCCTATTCCCAACATTCTCCCAATTGACATTATCATTGCAATGATTCTAAACAAGGAATCATTTAAAATAAATCAAGTACAAGACTCAAGGCCAATGACCTTCCTGCACTACGGGAACTTTTCTGCAACATTGATTAAAGTGTCAACTTTCTCAATCAATACCTTTCCCAAGTCTGTGAAGTATCCATGAGCACCCACCAATCAATCCATGCCAACTTAAAATGCAACCTGCATAATCATGAAGCTCCAAGCAAATGATTAATACTCAAAACCTTTAATGACCTGTCCCTTACGTGATTTTTTTTTCTTAATCTATAGCATTTAACATAGATAACATGCATCAAAGAAAGTACTATAAAACATTTCTTTTCTTTTCATTGACAATTAAACAAGATACATTCTAACTATCAACTTGAAATCTTTTTCTTTTCAAATGAACAAGATAATATATTTCAACAAAGAAAATTATTCTTTTCAAATGAAGATCAGAGTAAACATACATACATGTACATACATAGCTCATTGAGATTTTGAACTAATAGTGGTAAGAAGGTCCAGGAATTTGCTTGTCAAATCCCCGTGCTTCAATAGCCTGGTAAGGAGGAGAAACATCACTCGGGCGCTTTTTCGCCAACCACAGACTTATAATGCGGTCCCTCGCACATCTACCATTCGATAGATGACCCTCCCTTCAACAAAGAGATTGGTAGGGTAACTGATACTATAAACCGACTGAGATAGTGGTGTGTCCTACATAGCTAGAACCTGTACATCTGGTAAACTCTCGATCTAGTATGCAATACGGGATCGCAGTGATCTTGATAGTGTAATCATCGCCCAGTCTAAGAGGATGTTTGTTCATTACACTACTTTGGCCAAAGTGTTCATATAGTATCTCTACTAAGGGTCAATTGTCACATACACTATTCAAGGTTGATTTGACTTAGGGCTATCTTACACTATTCGTAGGTCTTTTATCCTAACAGGGTAATCCATACCAAAGACATCCTACATCAAGTATTCCTACTGGGATGAATCTGCATCGCAAGTACTTCTCCTATTCTCTCCTATATGGGGATGAATATTTCCTAGGAGATTAGCTAGATTTCCTAAGTTAAACTAATAACTTAGCTGGCTACATTGTACTTAAATCAATCTCTCATCATAGTCCTATTATTAATATCTAAGGTAGCGAATACTCTCCTTATACAAAGATCATACAAGTAAGAAATAACACTAAATGCATAATCTAACTTTTCAAGATGAATAAATACTCTCTTTAACAATCATGCATCATCTATGACTTATTTACTCAATGCAACTTTTGGACAGTCTATTGCAAACATCATACAACAAAAAATAACCTCATTTATCTAAACAAGATATTGAACATGACTTCGCAAAAGATCAAAGATAAAATGTATAGAGAATAGTTAACCATGCCTGGTTTAAGATTTCCTCTGATGATGATGTGGTCTATTCTTGCAACACTTCTAGACTACATAATTCCTCTGTTCTTACTATATTTCTCTCACAAAAAATGCTCTCTCAAAGATTACTACACAGCTGGTCAACTTCTTGACTAAGGCTTAGAATTATGGTGATTCAAACTTCCAGTAGCATGAATAGATAAAAATCAAAATTGTGCATAAATCACACTTCCATAAATTGATTGCATATTCTTGCAAATACGCAAGCTCAATCTGGCAATGAGAACAACTATGAGTAGAAAGAATTACTTTGATGAATGAACAATATGAATGCGGATATGTGAGAATAGACACACGAATAAGAGAATACTGAAAAGAATGCTAATCAGATTGATAAAAATGAATGCTAATCCCATGATATTTCACAATAGTAAGAAGGCTTTATATAGAGCCTCGAAATGCAACACATTCCTCATGGGAAGGCATTGCAATCGATAGGTAATTCGTTTGAAAAATTCAGCTAGTATGTGGTGGGCAAAAAAACCCTTACTCATTGATTTGAGAAGCTGGTTTGACCATAATTTTGACACCAGATGAAGAAAGTTTCAAATTGATTCCATTCAAGGAGAAGAAATCGACACATTTTATTGTGGTGTGATTCAACAGGCAAGGGATATTTTGAAAGAAAAAGTTCTTCATAAATTTCTCAATATCATCCCTTATTTCAGGCATCCAATGACACACAGAAATCCACATTTGTATTTTTTTCCTGAGCTGAGTGCTTCTACAAGCATGCAAGTTGCTCATCCGCCATTTTTCATATTCACGGGAAAACACAGTTTTTCCAAATATTTAAATTTTGACTTTATGAAGTCTAAAGTTTATGAATCATAATATTTCATTCATAGTTTAGACAAGTTTATACTATTCGATTTATTTCATGATGGAAATAAGGAAAGGTCAATTTCCATGTTACTTAGGAAATTGTTTATTTTTCCTAAATATGTGATGACAATTAATCAAATATTGATTTCCATTATATTTAACTATTATATATATTTATAAGTATTAAAGTAACAAGTAATTATATAAATATATATATATATATATTTTATTACCTTATGTAATATATATATATATATATATATATATATATTTATGTTTAATATTCTTAATTTAATATCTATATTTACATATAATATTAATACGTATATATAAATATATTTACATGTACACCTATACATATATATATAACTCCTGCAAACATATCGTAAGCCAGTTGTTATTTCTGATATGTTAATATATGTATCTATACATATATTCTTATACATGTACATGTAAATCAGCTGGAAATAATAATATAATATTATTAATATCCATATATAGTAGGTTGTGTATATATATACACATATATATGTCCACATATATTTCAATATACACGTATATGTATGTATACCATGTCGATGCAATCGTGTGAGCATATCCATTTTCTAATCACACGCTTGTTTCGATATGTATATACATATGGATACATGTATATACTATATATATATGTATATATGTACCATCCCTATTTACTTACATTCATATATGATACCATTGTAATGAACTTAATACCATGAGACAGGTAACAGATAAACATCTCTCATAAAATGTACGGAAGAAGACACAACTCCTAATGCCAATCTATGACTATGGATGACTCATCTAACACAACTGACTCATTTACTCACTCTACAGTGAAGTGTGTGTATGCTCAGATAGTTCACATCACCGGTTAACCGACCAAGCCCCTTTACCAAGTGATATTTCCCCTCCGCTTGGAGGAATGGTACATATACCTGCATCCATTGACATACGTCCACTAAAGTCAAATGCTCACAACATAAACAATATACATAAAATTTCACAAGTTAGAATATTATCAATTCTATAACTTAACATGCATTAATCCACCAAGAATGACATCAATAAAAATACATTAAAATGAGACAATCATTAAATGTAAGAACACTCATATTGATAACAAGGTACACATATTTTATTCAAGCATTGAGTTCTCATTAAAATCATTCAGCCCTATGCAATACTATTAAGTAGAAGCTTACAATTCAGGGTGTAACATAATCCCCCCCTTATGATTCATCGTCCTCGATGAACCAAGGTTATTATTCAAAACATAAATCTAAATATACTTTTATTCACTATTCTCAAAAGCTTTGAGAATGTTTGGAATCTTCTAATGAATTTCCACGTAATCCTCCCAAGTTGCTGAGTCGCCTGAGTACTGATCCCATTGAAATTTGCATTGAGAGACATCTCTATTATGTAAGTGAATCTTACACATTTATAGCACCTTTATGGGCTTGAGAGTTATAACTCTGGGATCCCTTACCTGTAAGTCAGTCCAATCAATCAAATGACTATCTCCTGGAATATATTTCTTAAGATAGGACACATGGAAGACATTATGCATTTTGGCAAGAGATGGTGGCAAAGCAATTCGGTCGGCTATGAAATTTACTTCCTAAAGCACTTAAAAAGGTCCTACATAACGTGGGGCCAACTTAGAAGATTTTCCAAACTTGATGGAACTCTTATGAGGTTTAACTCTTAGAAGTACTTTGTCACCTATGACAAAATTATGGGGAATTCTCTTGGCGTCTGCATAACTTTTCTGTCCACTATTAGCTTCGACTAACCTTTGCTTAATAACTTTCACTTGCTCCTCCATTTCTGCTAACATTTTTGGTCCAAGACTTACTCAATCCTCAAGTTTATCCCAACTTATCGGGGTTCAACACTTTTGACCATACAAGGCTTCAAAAGGAGCCATCCTTATAGTAGAATGATATGAGTTGTTATAAGCAAATTTGACTAAAGGTAAATAATCTTCCCACTTGTATTGCTGATCCATACAATACACTCGAAGTAGGTCCTCCAACACTTGATTGACCCTTTCAGTTTTCCCATCCGTCTCTGGATGATATGCTGAACTTATATTCAATTGAGTCCCAAGAGCTGTAAACAAGGTTTGCCAAAACCTAGAAGTGATTCTTGCATCTCTATTGGAGATAATATTTTCTAGAATTCTATGCAATCTAAACACTTCTTTCACAAAATTCCTTGCTATGATTGGTGCTCCATCAGTTAAATTTCCCGGTATGAAATGTGCTACCTTTGTAAGCTTATCCACTACTACTAGTATGGCATTATGCTTATTCCTTGACATAGGTAAACCCTGCAAAAAGTCCTTACTTATAACTTACCACTTCCTTTCAGGTATGTCATGTGGGTATAACAAACCTGCAGGATGATGATGCTCAACTTTTACCCTTTGGCACTTAAGACACTTTGCTACATAACTAGCAACGTCTCCTTTCATTCCCTTCCAGAAGTATAATGGATTTATGTCAGCCATCATTTTTGTCACTCCTGGATGTCTGGAATAAGGTGCCTCATGAGTATCTTTCCATACCAAATTTATTAACTCCTTCACATCGGGTACATACATTCTTCCTTTGTACCTAAGTAATCCACTAGGCTCAAATTGAAAACCTTCATACTTATAATCTTGAGTATTTTCCATAAGTGCTTGCTTAACTTGGAGATAGTACTCATCTTCTTTACTTTTTGGAGTACTTGATCCTTAAAATTGGTCTGAATCGCTACTATGGAAGCAATGTGATGTCTTCTACTTAGTGCATCAACTACCCGATTTTCTTTTCCTTTGATATAATTGATGTTAAAATCATAATCAACTATTAGCTCCAACCATATCCTTTGTCTAGCATTCAGATTAGGCTGGTAAAAAGATACTTCAAATTATTGGTCAGTCTTTAGCTCAAAAGGCTTTCCTAGCAAGTAGTGTCTCCAAATTTGCAAAGCATGCACTGCGACTGCCAACTCCAAATCATGCGAAGCATAATTCATTTCATATGGTTTCAACTTCCTTGAATCATATGTAATTAATTTTTCGTCTTGCATTAACACTTCTCCTAACCCTTCTCCACATGTATCAGTGATAACCATGAAACTTCCTTCGAGATTAGGTACTTTCAAGATTGGTGCGGTGGTTAGTTTCTTCTTGAGTAGGTCAAATGCTTCTTGACACTTCTCATTCCATTCGAATTTCTTTCCCTTCATCTATTAAAAAGTTATAGAAAAAGCAATCATAGAGAAGTTTGCAACAAAATTTCTATAATACCCCACCAATCCCATAAAGCTTCTCACTTCAGACACACTCTTGGGTATAGGCCATTGAACTACTACCTCAATTTTTGCAGGATCCACTACAATTCCATCCGCTGATATTACATGCCCCAAATAATGTACCTTTTCTTGGAAGAAAGTAAACTTGGACAATTTCCCATATAGATTATGTTCTCTTAACCATTGCAAAACCAATTCTAAGTGTTTGCAGTGCTCTTCTTCATTTCTAGAATACGTTAAGATGTCATCTAGAAATACTAACACAAATTTGTCAAGATAGTCTCTAAACACACTATTCATGAGATTTATGAATGTTGCTGGTGCATTTGTTAATCCAAAAGGTAGAACAATAAACTTGTAATGTCCATAGCGAGTTCGAAATGATGTCTTAAAGATATCTTCATCTTTAAATCTCAATTGGTGGTATCCAGACCTCAAATCTATCTTCGAGAACACAGTTGCACCTCTCATCTGATCAAAAAGATCATCTATGCGTGACAAAGGATATTTATTCTTAATCGTAGCTTTGTTAAGCATACGATAGTCGATGCACAACCGCAATGTTCCATCTTTCCTTTTTAAAAATATTACAGGTGCTCCCCAAGGTGAGACACTTGGTCTTATTAGTCCTTTGGACAACAATTCATCTAATTGAGTCTTTAGTTCCATAAGTTCCGTAGTGGTCATCCTATAAGGTACTTTGGATATGGGTTTCGATCTAGGAACTATATCAATTGAAAGTCAAAAAATCTTTTGGGTGGTAATCCTGGTAGCTCCTCATGAAATACATCAGAAAATTCTCTCAGAATTGGATATTTTTCAATATCTGATTCTCCAGTTTCTGCAATTTCACCATCTTCTATCTCTTGTTGACTTTGGTATTCTTCTTCTTCACTTCCATAGTCCAGCTCATCAATCTTCACGGCAAAGAGTTTACACCCTTTCTTCTCAGCTTTCTTAAGTTGCATTTCCGAGATTTGTCAGACTCTTACCTCTCTAGGTATTCTTTGGATTCTAACTTGGTTCCCTTGGTCATCTAGGCACTTAACTATTTTGGAATTGCAGTCAACTATGGCCCTATGTCTCCATAACCAGTTCATTCCTAGGATAACATCATAAGATCCAAGCAGAGCGACATATAGGTTGACTTCTGTAACAAAATTGGGAAATTCTATCTTAGCCTCGAATAGACATTTATCCACCTTTGCTCTTGTGTTATTTTCATATTCAACATTCCATTTATTTTCCATATGCCCTGCCTTCCTAGTTAATTTATTTGCTATTCTGGGTGAAATAATTTTTTTAGTAGCACCTGTATCAATCAAAATAGAAAGAGGAAAACCAAATAGAGTACCTGGTGTTTCAACTGGCATCACCTAGTAATCGGCTTGATGATTGTCAACTGCAACATGAATCCTTTGTTGAAACATAGCTTTCTATCTAGGTAATGAATTCCTAAACTATTGGGATCCAGAGGTCTTGTTGGGACACTCTCTTGCATAGTGGTCCCCTTTACAGATAAAGCACCTTGTTGGTGGTCCTCTTTTCCCCATAACTTCTCCAAATTTTCTAGTGCTTTCACTAGTCTTTCCCGTATTACCAGATCTTGAGTTGTTTCTTTTACGATCTCCTTTGAAATCCTTTCTGTTATAATAGGTTCTCTTTCCCATGGACTTGGCAGTATTGTGCAAAGGTTCTTCTTTCTTAGGAGTTGCCTTAGTGGAAACTTCAATCTCCTTCTTCTGCTCCTTCTTTTCCTGATGGTTAGAGTCTGCCCTTAGTTTCTACTCCTTCTTAATGGCTTTCTCATTTACATGGTCCATTGTAGTTGGATCGTGCATGCCTACCTCACCGCCAATTTTTCCATTAAGTCCTAAGATGAATTTCCTGATACAGAAATGTTCATCCTTATGATAAATAGGAACATAACAAAGAAGTTGAGTAAACTTCTCCTAGTACTCATGCACTGTCATCGTTCCTTGTTTTATCTCCTGGAAATCTGTCAGTTTTTGGTCATAAAAGAGTTGGGGTAACCATCTTTTGCAGAAAATTTCATCATATTCATCCCAAGTCAACTTCCATGAACTGATATTGAGTTCCATATTTTTATTCATCCACCAGTTAGAGGCTTCTCCTACTAGTTGGTACACTCCCCATGCTGCCTTGGTTACTTCATCATAATTTATCATTTCAAAGTACTTTTCCATCTATACCAACCAAACTTCAGCTTCATCCCCTCCAACACTTCCATCAAACTTAGGCGGGTATATTTTCTTCATATCCCGAGATACTTCAGTAGTTACCAACTTCTTTCTTCTTTCGAAGGATGGGGTGGGATATTTCTCATTATCTTGATTCTGGTTTATTTATTGTTCATGGGAAGAACTTTCTTCTTCCAAGTTAATGTCTGGTATAACCTTTTCCTTATCCTTTGCTTGCTCTAGGCTGGTTAACCTAGTGAGGATCTGATCTAACCGAGCTTCCATTCTTGTAGCTCCTTGTCCTCCTTCTTGGCTAGTTTCAGGATTGTTTCTTGCTCTCTCATAGGTTTTAACCATGGTTATATTTTTGATTAACCCAAATATTTTTATTCATGTTAGCCTTAATTATTTTAATCAAGTAACTTTATGAAGCAACACACACTCACATGAACATAAAAGACAAGTATTTTTCTAGCAAACACACCATTTTATTCATAAAAGAGGATTAAAAATCCTTTCGATTATATTGATCGACTGTTCAAATAGTCGAGGAGAGAGTATCCATCGGATTCACTCTCAGACACATAACCTAAAGGGGTGTATCCTACAAATTGAGAAATTTGTTGCTCCCAATCTTTCTGTTCGTCTCTTAATTGTTCATGTCTATCCCAAAATGGATAGTAATCCTCAGATTTATTGTTTGATACATAATTGCAGGGAGTATTATTAATATGGTGTTCATCAACAAGTTGGTCTATAACTTTTGTAGACATTTGTTGACGAGACCATTTATCGTTCGACGGTGTCCTTGGTATATAACCTTCAAATTCTTTACATGATGAGATCAATATTACTTCAGCCAATGGTTGGACTCTAGGATCCCTAATGATAAATGAAGGACTTGCGCTTTCTTCAGATGGCATGTCCCTGAACAGTGGTAAAGATTCAGACTTGTTCGGTGAGATGGCGGGTAAGTAGTCGTGCATACCCTCCATTCTCATCTTTCTCTTCACATCGCTGAACCGAGATAGTGCATGGCTAAAAGTCTCAGTATCACTCAACCAGATTGCATTATTGTAGTTGGTTCCCTTGACGTCCTAATGATGGCCTGTTTTTCCTTCTTGGCCCTGAGGTAACGTTCGTTCCCGATTACGGACTTGCAAGCTGTCAATCTGATATGTACCATCCCGACACAATAATTTTCATCACATTAGATAATGCTGGAAAAAGAAAGTTGATGAGCTCATAGGTTTCAGTGTTAAACCTGGTAGCTCTAATACCACATGTAACGACATGTCCCTTATGTAATTTTTTTTTCTTAATCTATAGAATTTAACATAGATAAGATGCATCAAAGAAATGTACTATAAAACATTTCTTTTCTTTTCATTGACAATTAAACAAGAGACATTCTAACTATCAACTTGAAATATTTTTCTTTTCAAATGAACAAGACAATATATTCCAACAAAGAAATTTCTTCTTTTCAAATGAACATCAGAGTAAACATACATACGTGTACATACATAGCTCATTGAGCTTTTGAACTAATAGTGGTAAGAAGGTCTAGGAATTTTCCTTTCAAATATCAGTGCTTCAGTAGCCTGGTAAGGAGGAGAAACATCACTCGGGCACTTTTCCACCAACCATAGACTTATAATGCGGTCCCCCACACATTTACCATTCGATAGATGGCCCTCCCTTCAATGAGGATATTGGTAGGGTAGCCGATACTGTAAACTGACTAAGCATAGTGTTGTGTCCTACATAGCTAGAACCTGTACATTCGGTAAATTATCAATCTAGTATGCAATACGAGATCACGGTGATCTTGATAGTGTAATCATCACCCAGTCTAAGAGGATGTTTGTTCATTACACTACTTTGGCCAAAGTGTTCATACAATATCTCTACTGAGGGTCAACTATCACATACACTATTCATGGTTGATTTGACTTAGGGCTATCTTACACTACATGTAGGTATTTTGTCCTAACATGGTAATCCATACCAAAGACATCCTACATCAAGTATTCCTACTAGGATGAATCTACATCACAAGTATTTCTCCTATTCTCTCCTATACGAGGATGAATATTTCCTAGGAGATTAGCTAGCTTTCTTGAGTTAAACTAATAACTTAGCTAGCTACATTGTACTTGAATCAAGCTCTCATCACAGTCCTGGTATTAATATCTAAGGTAGTGAATACTCTCCTTATACAGAGATCATACAAGTAAGAAATAACACTAAATGCATAATCTAACTTTTCAAGATGAATAAAAACTCTCTTTAACAATCATGCATCATCTATGACTTATTTACTCAATGCAGCTTTTGGACAATCTATTGCAAATATCATACAACAACAAATAAATTCATTTATCTGAACAAGATATTGAACATGACTTCACAAAAGATCAAAGATGAAATGTATAGAGAATAGTTAACCATGCCCAGTTTAAGCTTTCCTTTGATGATGATGACATGGTCTATTCTTGCAGCACTTCCAGACTAAAAAATTCCTCTGTTCTTACTATATTTCTCTCACAGAAAATGCTCTGTCAAAGATTACTACATAGCTGGTCAGCTTCTTGACTAAAGCTCATAATTGTGGTGATTCAAACTTCTAGCAACGCGAATAGATAAAACTCAAAATTGTGCATAAATCACACTTCCAGAAATTGATTGCATATTCTTGCAAATACACAAGCTCAATCTGGAAATGAGAACAACTATGAGCAGAAAGAATGAATTTGATGACTGAACAATATGAATGTGAATATTTGAGAATAGGCACGTGAATAAGAGAATGTTGAAAATAATGTTAATCAAATTGATAAAAATGAATGCTAATCCCATGATATTTCACAACAGTAAGAAGGCTTTATATAGAGCCTCGAAATGCAACATATTCTTCATGGAAAGGCATGGCAATCGACAGGTAATTCATTTGACAAATTCAGCTGGTGTGTGGCGGGAAGAAAAACCCTTACTCATCAATTTGAGAAGCTGGTTCGACCATGATTTTGATAGCAGGTGAAGAAAGTTTCAAATTGATTCCATTCAAGGAGAAGAAATCAACCCATTTTATTGTGGCGCGATTCAACAAGCAGGGGATATTTTGAAAGAAAAAGTCCTTCATAAATTTCTCAATATCATCCCCTTTTTCAGGCATCCATTGACACACAAAAATCCGCGTTTGCATTTTTTCCTAAGCTGAGTGCTTCTACAGGCGTGCGAGTTGCTCATCCACCATTTTTCATATTCATGGGAAAACACAATTTTTCCAAATATTTAAATTCTGACTTTATGAAGTCTAAAGTTTATGAATCATAATATTTCCTTCATACTTTAGACAAGTTTATACTATTTGATTTATTTCATGATGGAAATAAGGAAAGGTCAATTTCCATGTTACTTAGGAAATAGTTCGATTTCCTAAATATGTGATGACAATTAATCAAATATTGATTTCCATTAAATTTAACTATTATATATATTTATAAGTATTAAAGTAACAAGTAATTATATATATTTATTATTACCTTATGTAATGTATATATATATATTTATGTTTATTATTCTTACTTTAATATCTATATTTACGTATAATATTAATACGTATATATAAATATATTTACATGTACACCTATACGTATATATATATATATATAACTCTTGTAGACATATCGTAAGCCAGTTGCTATTTCCGATATGTTAATATATGTATCTATACATATATACTTATACATGTATATGTAAATCAATAGGAAATAATAATATAATATTATTAATATCCATATATAGTAGGTTGTGTATATATATACATATATATTTCAATATACACATATATGTATGTATACCATGTCAATGCAACTGCGTGAGAATATCCGTTTGCCAATCATACGCTTGTATCTATATGTATATACATATGGATACGTGTATATTATATATATATATATATATATGCATATATGTACCATCCCTATTTACTTACATTCATATACGATACCATTTTAATGAACTTAATACCATGAGACAGGTAACAGATAAACATCTCTCATAAAATGTACAAAAGAAGACATGACTCCTAATGCCAATCTATGACTATGGATGACTCATCTAACACAACTGACTCAGTTACTCACTCTACAGTGAAGTGTGTGTATGCTCAGATAGTTCACATTGGCGGTTAACCAACCAAGCCTCTCTCCCAAGTGATATTTCCCCTCCGCCTGGAGGAATGACACATATACCTGCATCCACTGACATACGTCCACATAAGTCAAATGATCACAATATAAACAATATACATAACATTTCACAAGTTAGAATATTATCAATTCTATAACTTAACATGCATTAATCCACCAAGAATGACATCAATAGAAATACATTAAAATGAGACAATAATTAAATGTAACAACACCCATATTGATAACAAGGTACACATATTTTATTCAAGCATTGAGTTCTCATTACAATCATTCGGCCCTATGCAATACTATTATGTAGAAGCTTACAATTCGGGGTGTAACAAAACCCAAAAAACTACAACCTCTCCAAATTTCACGAAGATAACCATATCCTACCAAAGCTCCCACATAACTGTAATACTGGGCTATACATGGAAACAAGATAAACATCAAAACCGTCACTGTAAAAAAAATCCCATTGAAACATGTAACCAAGCTATCCAAGACATCATGATAACCATCTCCTAAATGAAGATCATCCATGGCCTCAACACAATCAAAGAATCTGTTGTTAAATATACAGTTCCCAAAAGGTCAAGTAAAACCATAATCTTTAAACCAAGAAGATCAGACTCAAGGTAACTATCCCCATAACTGGAAATCAGCCCATAAACCATGTCATAACATCCCTCAAAATGAATCCTCCAAAACTAACTATCCATAGCTCAAGATCCATATCTATGAAAGATAAAACATATAAACTCATGCTAAACCATCCTTAAATGAGTCTCTATAATCAACCATGAATCAACTTAATCCCATGAGAAATCAAAGCATGAAACATAACACATCTTGAAAGATATAATGGGCAAATACCTCTCAAATAAAGAATTGTCGAGTGTGTTGAACTCACTTCCAACCAAGGTGTAGGCTTCTCGGTCTTTACTGTTGAAAAAATATTTTCTTACAAGTAACCATTCCAGCATATATCTTTTACCATAAGAGAAATCAAGCCTCACCTATTTCTCCAAGTATCCATGAGTTCCTGTAACCAACCAATCCATGCCAAACTCCAAATGCAACACAACACCATCATGAAGTAATCAAGAAAATTATTAATGCACGCAATACAAAGAGAACTACTATGATCAATGTCAAAGCTCCAATCATAAATTAGAAAAATAAACATGACATCCATGATCTAACCATCTCCTCCAAGGAGATCACATGCATCATAACATACATAAACATCCTAGTCTCAAGCAAACAAGTACCATGTCAAACTCTAAATACAACAAGAGTAAATCATGACATAACCACTCTAAACCAAGAAAAAATATCCCCAATCACATGAAGATAACCATACCAATGATGCATCCACATCACTGCCAACAACTCCCACTGGACCGTGGTACCGAGTCACACATGGCATTATGAATACCATCCTCTCCATGAAGATCACTCTGAAACATCAAGCAAAGAGTTATCACAAACAATATTAGCTGAAATAACCAATGTATCATTACTATCATATGAGGATTCCTCTATAGAAGAATCAAAACTCTTTTTCTTGTTCTTACAATCCTTCTTCATGTGTCCTAGTTTCCCACAGTTCTAACCCTTTACCTTACTCTTACCATGGGTTTTAGACCATCCTTTGGACTTACCCTTTCCTTCCTTGTCTCCCTTAGGTTCCTTTTTCTCAGACCTTCCTCTTACAAACAAGGCATCTTGGGATTCCTCTTTAGACTTCCTCCTAACCTCCTCTGATAGGAGAGTAGGAATTATATTGTCCATCTTAGGATTTGCACCACTACCACTAATAACAACAATTATATTTTCCCAAGACTCTGGTAAAGAACAAAGTAACAAAATGCATTTATCTTCATCTTCTAGCTTTACATCTACAGATGCTAACTGACTCAGAATCAAATTAAAAGCATTTAAATGATGTGCAACAGAATCATCATATTTCATCTTTAAAGAATATAACTGTCTTTTCAAATATAGTTTATTAGTAAGGCTTTTAGTTTGATAGATATCACCTATCCTCTTCCACAAATCAAATGCAATCTTTTCATTTGAAACATTCAAGAGAAAAACATCAACAAGACATAATCTTATGGTTCCTCTTGCCTTCTTATCAAGCTTAGCCTAATCCTCATATGACATCGATGTAGGTGTCTTTGTCTTATTACCTATAGCTAACCAGTGATCTCTCTCTTCAAGGAGATCTTCCATTTTTAGTTTCCACATCTCATACCCAGATCCATTGAACCTTTCAATATCTAAATGAGAAGTAGAACCCATTGCAACACACTAATTTTTCAAATAAATAATTGAAACAATATTAAAAGCTCCCACTATATCCAAAAAACCTTCAAAATTTTAAGAGAAAGGCATCCCAAACTCTACCCAACCTCTAGCTCTGATACCAAATGTTGAAAATGAAGGTAAAACTATAGTAAACTGTAGCTTAAAATTTGTAAATCCTATGTAACTATAGATTCAATTTTAGTATTCTTTGTCACAATCTCTTGTGTATGATTAATCTTGAATTAGATCAATTTTAATGTTGTAGAAAGTAGACAAAATATTGATAGAATAAATATAAGACATAATAGAAAGGACACCGCATGTATGTGGAGAAAACCATTTCGGGTAAAAAACTCCGCCATAATTTTTCTTGCTTGTATTATTTAACCTTTGAATGAGTTACAATAATATTGATTCAATTCTCCTTGATGTGCTTCTTTTGTCTTCAAGAAATCTTCTTCACAACCTGCAATATTTTATCACAAAACTCTCTCATACAATTGCTGCAATAATAGACAATATTCTTGCTTACAAACTCATAAGAGTTAACTTATATAATATCACAAATCCTCTTGAGAAAATACATGCCCAGGGTTTCCAAGTTGAGTTCAAACATGCATGACAAAGTCAAACAAGAGTCTCCCTCAAAGTTGGCACCCAACACTGAAGTGTTAACCTCGTAGTTATCAAAAATATCTTCTACAAGCTCATCCTCAAAGAAGGCGTCCAAAATGGGTCCCACTTAACTGAGCATTATAAATATCTTTTCCATGCAATAGTTGTAACTCAAAGGTACCAACTTGGGCACCCAAGGTGGGTCTAATTTAGTCTTTGTTAACTGAAACACATCTATCATCGATTCATGCAAAACAATGTGCATGCATGATCCTCCATCTGTTAACTGAATGTATCAACTTGTTATCTATCCATACAACTCAAGTCAACTGAGATTAACTAACAAGCAACTGAAGATAACTGAAACATAACTGAACTAAATCGAATTGAATTGAAGTGAACCTCCTATTTTATAGGACCTCAACATGCATAAATCAAAATCCCTATTTTGTAGGAACTTGAGATGCATTTCTGAGGTGTACTCAATTCACCAGCTAGTTAACTGAACCAAGGTGGATTCCACCTCCCATGTGGGCGCCCATGTGCTCCTGTTTTGTAGGAGCTCACTCCAAGGCATCCCCACATTCTCCTAACACTTAGAAATAACTACAAATGTCAAATTAAATGTTTATTTCATTCCAAATTAATCTCTTCCTAGTCTTAGAGTTGTGCAACACATTCCAAGGACTTAGGAGATACATGAAATATATTTAGAATGTAATTAAATGGCATCCTATTCTCAACAACATCAATGCCAAAAATTTAATGAATTTCTAAGGATTATGAAAAATAGGCAACGTTCTTAGTAACATCCAAGGGTGTTTTGTCTACTAAACTCATAATACTAGTAGCCTTGCACATCCTTTGGGAAATAGAGTCAATTAGGCTTGAAAAGAACTTAAAAAACTTAAAGCAAACATGAGAGAGACATAGAAAAACAATAATACAAGACCAAGAAATCTAAAACAAGACCCAAATAGTCCTCTAAAATGACAAAATGAAACTATGTATTGACACTTGGAGGAAAATAAAAATTAGAAAAGAATGTGCTACAATACTTATTGACACAAAACCTATCCTACTATGCTACAATTATGGATCATTACCTCAATAGAAAAGTTTTAGATGAATCCCATTAACTTGGATTGGTAGTTCTTCCCCATGAAGGCTAGATAGTTAAATATAATTGTGCATATTGCAACTTGTGATCCACATGACATCAAATTTAGTATTCTTTTTGGGTCTGCTTTTCAATTCATCCCATTTTAGGACCACATATCATTCATTGAAAACTCTTGGAACTACCTTCTTATCAAAAGTATTCTTCATTTGTGGTTGATGAAACTTCAAATTTTGTATTTCTTTCTTTCTTGTTTTCTCCAACTCAACAATCTTGCTCTCATTTTGGTCATGGATGTCCTCACAAATAGAATTATCCAAACCATCCCAAGCATCAAAGAATATTTCCATTTTAGGTTCATTAATATGGTTCAGTTTACCCCTTGTATCACCAACCATCTCAAAATAGGATGTCTCATAAGATGAGCTAAATAATTCAAGATTGATAAGGTCAATAACAAGGTACCCAAATGTTTCCTCAATTGATGAATGCACTGGCTCTGGTATAAAATTTTTGTTACCACCTGAATGTTTCTCATTAGCAACCATATGTGTTTCTTCACCCATTTCCTACTTGATACAATTCTTATCAAATACAACCCTATCCATCTCTACTTAGACACTCACATATTCTATTTTTGTTTTATATGGATAGCCATAAATAACTGGGGCTTGATCCTGTTGGTTAGTAATACAACTCTCATCATTCTTAGCATCATGCTTAGGATCAAGATGCTGAACAAACACAATCTTATATTTGAATTCATCATCAACCACACTACTAGCACTTTCAAGTTCTGATATAGCCAAATTGCATTCCAAGAATTTATTAAATGTATTTTATTCATTCATTGGTAAGGACAAAACCTCGTGAGTATTGATATTGTTGCACCCTTCAGGTATAAAGAATGCCTCTAGATCATTTTCATAAATAGATTCATATTCCTCATAAGAATAATTAGAGTTCTCATTTTCATTATCTGGGTTATCAATTTCCATAGGCACATCAACAATACTTGCAAATCTACCAATGTCTTCATCTACACCACTAGACAGATGTTCATCCTCTAAAATATCCCTATCCATTACTTGGATAGATCTTTGATCCTTATCCACAGGGTTACTACCACTGTCCTTTTGAGATCTCAATTTTTGTATGTATTCATACTTGGCCTCCTCAGTAATTCTGATCCAACCAATTATCTGATCAAAATCTCGAGGTTTCAATTCCTTGGGTAAGGTACCAAGCCATGGCTCATAAATGCCATAGAATAAGTCAATACATACTGGATCTTTAGGTCTCAAATTTTTGAGGAATTTCCAACAAGGCATTCAAGAACCTTGCTAACAATTCATATGGTGATTCTCCCTCATGTCTTTTCATGCTAGATAGTTTTTTAACAAAGAACATCTTATCAACATTGCTTAAGCTTTGTTGAGGTTCATCATGGATTGGTCTATGATTATCATACTGTAATGCTGAATTTTTTTCAAAAGCATCATCACCTTGATCACCTTTTTCATTCTTATGAATTTCATTTATATGATGTGCTTTAGGAAAGAAAACACTTGCAGCCATATATCCCTTCATCATTGAATATCTCATATTATTTTCAATATCCATTGCTATTTTATATGCATTCTGCAATGTTGAGGGATCCTTATCTCTTAGTAGATAGCCCATCTTATTATCAAAGACACCAAAATACACAATTAAACATTTTTTTGATCACTGGGTCTCATATTTTCAAGAATATTTCTTAATGCCTTTGCAAATCTAAGGTTGAAGGCTAGGATCAATTCCCCTTCATCCTTTTGGATTTCCCTAAAAATTTTCCTTACTAAATCGGGATTAATCCTTTCACCAAATTGTTCTATGAATGCTACCTTTAACTCATCCCATGAAGGGATATAATATACTGACAAATATGAAAACCAGTCTCTAGCATCTTCCTTCAGAGATTGAAAAAATAATTTCATGACAAAATCTTCATGACCTATCTCATAATCTTCCATCAAATATGAAAACTTATGTAGATGGTGACATGCTGATTCTGAGCTTTTCCCATCAAATTTTGGCAGATGTTCCTTGACTTCATTAGGAACAGGGTTTGGGAAACCTTGAATACCATCAAAAGCTAATGGTTTATACCTTCTAATAGAAAAATTTCTTTAATGGCATGTCAAGGTCTGCACACTTTTCATGCTTGCATCAGACACCCCACAGGGATGCACAAGTGAATGAAACATTTTCCTACACCTTTACAAGCCTTTTCATATTAAATTTGTAGTTATACAAGGAAACTCAATCTCCTTTTACAACTTGATCTCAAACTTTTACAATGCAAATTTCTATCTCAACTTGCTTAAGATCTTCTAAATGAGTTTCTTCAAAAATATTTCATACTTCACTTCATAATGATACTACAATCTAGTAATACAAAAGTATGCAGAATAATCATTATTATTTCCTTTCTTAGTGCTTAGTGCACTTAATAGGGAACAAAATTTAATTCTAGATCATTCAATATGGTTTTCCTACAAGTTTATGCTCTATGAAAACCCAAATAGGGGAAGTACTTGGATATGTTGCAACTGCCTTAAATTGTGCTTATGATTGGAAAATTTTTCAAATTTGAAGCTAGCATCACAATTTCATCTGGTTCTTTGTATAGAGTCACCACTTCCTTTCACAGAGGACCGAGCTTCAAGCAATGTGAAGCTCATTTAAAGATGAATTTAATTTTGGGTCTTCTCCAACAACAAAGTCATGCATATATTTCTTATCCTTTCTCAACAACTTTTTGTTCTACCTTTTCCAGAGTTCTTCAAATAGTGCATAATGGTGCAAAGATCTTAGAGTTTCCACCCATAGTTAGTGAGAGATTATGAAAATATCATGGAATTATAGTAGATCTCCAAAAGGATTTGCAATTTCCAAGGAAAACAACAAATTCATGAAATATTTATGTGATTCAACTTACTGACATAAAATATATAGAACTTGGGGGATAAAATACTACTAAAATATTCGACTCTTCATAATTTGCAATCTCTGGTTACATATTGTCTTGAAACCTCAATGAATCTTTAAGGCATGAAAATATTCTATCAAAATTTTCTCAGGTCAGTCCCTAGCGGAGTCGCTATTTTTGTTGGTTATTTTTTTAGAACCAAACTTGATCTTACCACTCACCTATGAATCTACCAAATTTCAATAATTAGCAAGGGTAAGGATTGGCAAACACACAAGAAAGGGTTTTGAGACCCTTCTTCACTTTTGGCTTTGTGAAACTCGGGAGGGTAATCCTTATTATGTTCATATGATATTCATCTAATCAAGAATATTTCTACACAAATAAATTCATATAAAGTGAAAATAGATATCCTTCATTAAAGATTTGGCCGACCTTTAAAGAAATTACTATCTATAGCAAGGAATAAGATGGTACTTCAGATTGGTATATTATAATTGAAGGTGTTTTAAAATGGTTTTCATTCTCATTTCAAGCCCTTGGTCAAGCGTATGACTAACTCATTTATGTTGGAAATTTATTCCTCATCTTCTTGGCTTTGACTTCTATTTTTCCTTGGAGCCCTGTTTCTAGCCTTTACCGCCATACCACTTCAAGCTTACCTTCATGGCGTGGTTGAGCAGTTTACCGCTTTACCGCGGGCTACCTTGCTTTGTCTGGTGGTTGGGTGGTGTTACCGCCTTACTATGACGGTCTTCTTTTGGACTGGCGGTGGTGCGGTGAGTGGTGACAGTTGGCATGGCGGTTACCGCCATACCGCAGGGGTTGCTCAGAGGTGGTGAGGTAGTGCGGTTGGTTGCGCGTTGGCGGAGCAAGGCCTTACCACCTTACCATGGTGGTTTATCATTGGTGGCACGGTAGTGGCTGGAGGTTGAAGGGCGGCGGTCTGCTGATAGTTACCGCCTTGCCACGGATGGTGCTTGGGGAAGCCACGGTGGACAACTGGCGGTCAGCGATAGCGGTTACTGCCTTACCGTGAGTGGTGAGAAGTCTCACTATAGTGGCCACGGTAAGACCATTAGCGGTCTACCTAGTGGTCATCGCCCTACTGCGGGGTGGCCTGGCAGCCCCTGCGACAGCACGGTTGATCGGTAGCGATCTGGGCTGGTGATCACCGCCTTGCCATGGTTGTCTGGCGGTTAGGGTCTAGTAGCATGGGGCGGATAGAGAATGAGCTCGCGCGTGTTCACCGCCACACCATAGGGTGACTTGGTGAGCTCGACGGTAGCGTCGGTATTGTTTGGGTGAGCTCGGGTGAGTTCACCGCAATACCACGGCCGAGTAGACTGAGCTCGGTGGTAGCACGGTTGGAGGTCAAGGGTCGACATGGTCTCACCACCATATCATGGTGGGTGTTTGGAATCAGAGCAGTAGCACGATGGAAGATAGAGGTGAGCTCGGAGCTCGACCGACTGAGCTTGACTGGGTTTGACCATAGGTCAAAGCAGCAAACAAATGGGAAAGTGTCACATGGCTGAGTGTTAGGATGTTGATTGGCTAGAAGACAAAATAGTTTATGACAGTTATTGCAGGCCGAGTTTTCAACTGAAGACAGGACCCGATTTAGGCAAGGAATTTAATGCCTGGTGGCCCGATGCAAGAAGATCTGTCAGTGAATATCCTGATGACAGTTGATTGCTTGGAAAGGAAAAATAGGTAGGCACATGGTAATAGATTATATGTAATCTTGTGTGCAGTCAGTTAGATTGATAAGTGAAGAGTGAGAGGCAGAGAGAGTTTGAGCGGTATTCACCATGAACACTTTGTCTCTCAGATCTGAGAAGATGTGAACCTGTTGAGGCCTAGAGGTTGGGCTGGTTGTATGGCTGGCTGAGAGAGTTGACTGTCTTGGTGAGATGAATCTACACTGTGTGCTATGATGGTGCTAGAACAATGTGAAGATTCTGATTATGTTGTTGCTTGCTTTCTCCAGATGGACAAGATGTAATCTTCTGAAGAGCATAGCTCTGATATTATATTGTAACTATTGTTGTTGAATAATACAATTTGAGCTGAGTGTTTTGGAGGGTGGGGTTTTTTACCTTAAAATTTTTTCCCCACGTAAATCTGTGTGTCCATATGTTTGTCTTTCATGGTTGTCTGATTCTGCATTCTTGAATCTATGCTTGTGTTGAATCTGTTATCTGTTAAGTATTTACTTTCATCGGAAAGATCAATGGGGGATCCACTATGCCTGTTTTCGCTTTATGGCATAGTTTGTGTCTTTGATGTGATTTGAAGAAATGAAAATCACCAAGGCACTATTGTCTTAGACGTCTGTTCTATGATGATAGACCCATCTCGTATCCCCAACAAGTGGTATCAGAGCTGGTTAAGGGAGGTCAAGGCTTGATGATACCAACAAGTGGTGTCAAAGCCTTCTCTTGGTTACTAAAGTTCTGGGCATTTCTCATGTGAAGATTTCTTAGCCTGGAAAGCTTGAGGAAATTTGGAGAAATATGTTGTTGATTGATCCTTTTGATGAGTGGAAGTTTCTACTTCTTTGATTCAACACACAACTTGAAAGACATTGGAGAAGACTGGAGTTGATCATATTGTGGCAATGTGGTCTGAGGCTCTTGGCTGGTAGCAAATGATCCTGATGCAAAGGGCGTGAGATATGCTTATGGTTGTTTTGAAACAGTGCGTGGTTTCATACTGGGTGTCTGTGTGAGAGGCTCCCTAGTGGTATGGAGTTGCTTGTGTTGCTATTCAACCATGGAGTATTGAGCTTGTGCTGAGTATTCTAACTTAGTACTGAAGGCGGTTTCTCTATTGCCCTGGTTGCATGAAGGCTATGAAGTTGATCTGGGTGGTCTGTAACTTTTGTATAGCCTAGCTCTCTCGTATGCTTGTGCATGGTTGTGGTTTTGGAATTGGCTTGAAATGGACCGACTGTTCCTGCTTACCTGTATCTTGCACTCACATGTTTTAGATTCATGTCTTTGGCTCTGAAGGTTTTTTATAGATTTTCCTAAAAAGTCTATGATGCATATTCATGTTTTTCATTGTTCTGGTTAGTTATGTGCAGAATCTTGGGTTGTCCAAATGAGCAGTGAATATGGAGGTGCATGGGTGTTTTATAAACACTGTGGTTTTGCAGGTTTTACATGGTCAAGGAAAACTTGTGGTTTGTGGAGCTGTTGTTCAACTATTTTTCTAGACCCTGGTTTCTGGGGTGTGACTAGATGAGATAGTTGCAGTTCGACATGTTTTGAGGAGGTGTGATGTCTTCTCTGCATGAGAATGTTGGTATGTGTTTTTCATTCAGCATTCTTGTGGTGTTTTCTTTGTTTTTTTCCTAGACTATGGTGCTTGAGTTGTGGACGTGATTGGAAAATCAAATCTGTTGTTGATCTGGTGTTTGAGTCATGTTTGTTTGCTTTGGCTATTCTCTTTGATGATATCAATTTTGCAGTTTCTAGTGTGATGATAGATTTGTAGGTTTCATTGGTTGCATCCACGAGTTGTGCAATGTTGTGGGCTGTCCTTACCTACATGTTTGTTGTGGGACAACTCAGAAGTGGACTGTCGATATCCACGAGGTTGTAACATTGTGGTGCAGATCTGTTACCTGACCTTGTCTGTGGTCACTTGTGCATTGGCGTGGCTATTTTGAGATGAGAGGAGGAATGACGTTTGAGTACCTGAATAGTTGGTTATGGACCAGTAGCATGTGAATCACAATGTCATGGAGAGCTTGTTACATTGGCTTGTGTAAGCTTTTGACAGTGATGGTTTGGTCTATGTGATCTGGTAATCTTGGTGTTGTTCGGCGTTGTTGTCTGATGGACATGTTGTCAGTTGTACATAGAGGTTGTTTGGATCAACAGGTAGTCAGTGATGGTGCTTGGAAATCTTGGTGTCACGGTTCAGTGGGAGCTTTAGCAGTGACCGTGGATTCATCATTTGGTAATGAATGATCTTCTTTGGTGTTGCAGATGCTTCTGGTGGAAATCTTAGATCTTGTTGTTGCATAAGAGTTCTTTTGCATCTGCATGGTCACTATTTGAAGGTGTGCAACATCTTGGATCCATGGAGGACATTGGTAGTCTTTGGCTGAGATGCTGGTGGTGCTTGACAGGTGATGTTGGTTTAGAGTTTGTTTGCTTTATGTCATGATTTACTCTTACTTAGGGTTTTGGCATGTTGCTTTTCTCTTGAGACCATAGCTTGTTCACCTGAAGCATGGTATCTCCTAAGGGGGATGTGTAGATCATGGTGTCACGATAAGTTCCCGTTCCTAGGTTTGGAGCTTTGACAGTGGTCTGGTGTTTCTCTATGTTTTGAGTACTTTGGTCATATGTTGGAGGACTTCATGTTTAGTGCAGTAATGCAGGTTGGAGTTAGCATGAGATGACAGGTTGTTGGTATTCATGGATGCATGGAGAATAAGGTGAGGCTGGAATTCCTTAGAGAATATTGTTGTTATAGCTAAAAGTTCGAGTTGCCTGCACCTTGGTTGAATGCAAGTTCAATAGAGACCATGAAGGAGAATGCTCTTGGGTAATTCACAGTGGCTTGTATATCTTGGAGGAGCATTTTTTATTTTCTTCTTAGTCTGCTCGGAAGTGGTGTCTCTATGAAAGGTATTTTCCCATTATAGCTTTCGGATATGTGTTATGCTTGCTTTCATGATATGAATCTTGAGTTGTTTTAAGATTCTGGAGGATTCATAATGAAAGGTGGACAACATAGTGGATCTCCTTGTGCTTTTGAGGACTGATAGGAGATGGTTATATGGGTTAGTCTCATCTTCTTTGAGGTGCTTACATCCATGGAACTGTTGGGTGTTGTTATGGCTTTTCCCTTTGGGATGTGAAGAAGATCATTCTTGACACACCTGGCATTAGGAAATGTATGTAGGAGGATGCTACATGTTTTGATTTGCAGTTTCTCTCTAATATGGTCTTTTCTTCCTGTATGTTCATTTTCATATGACTTTAGATGTGAGATGCCTTTGTGGAGACAAGTTGGTCACAATTTTTGGTCATGTGTTGTCACTTGGGTGATGACACGAAGGTTCCTGTGCCTCTTTCTTCAGCCAAATATGGAGGTTTTATTGGAAGAGCTCTGGAAGACAGTTCAGAGAAATTTTTCTTACAGTAGGTGGTTGTAGGTGGTGCATATCAGTGTGACTGTTCCTTGGAACTACATGGTTCCTCATTTATTTGTGCAGGTGATTGGTGGACTTAGTATGCTTGGATCACTTGTGATGATGTTTTGTTTGCATTCATCTGGACAATACCTTTTGCAATGGGAGTACCTGGATGTGTTTGGTCGTTTGACTGGTGGACACCTGGTGCTTGTATTTACTATTGATGGGTTGGCTATGTGATGGCATGAATTCACTGATGTGCATACCTTTTGAGGTATGAGTGATTTTATGTAATAGCACGAGCTGTGGGTGCTGGTTTTTCAGTCGCGTGGGTTTGATCAGTTCGATGAGGGCAGTCAGTTTGATGGTTGTTGTTCTAGTTGTTTCAGTTTATCTTGTTCTAGAGAATGGTTTCTAATTATGTGTTCACATTGCATTTTTCTATTGTTGATGTTGTGCCTTTGCCGCTTGAAGGATCTGATGCTTGTGTTCCAGAGATTGGTGCATATACGCGTTGGCTTTTTCCTTTTTCCTATGTTGGATGTTTGGAGCTATAGTCTGAGATGGTGGAAATTTTTTGAATGTTGTTGCAAGTGTCTTGGTTGGAGCATGAAAGCATGGTGGTGGTCCTTGGTCACATTTTTTGGAGGAAGCCAGTAAGACTTTGTCAAGTGGGAGACTGTTGGAAATTTATGCCTCATCTTCCTGGCTTGGACTTCTATTTTGCCTTGGAGCCCTGTTTCTGGCCTTTACCGCCATACCACTGCAAGATTACCTTGGTGGCACAATTTACCATGGGCCACCTTGCTTGGTCCGGCGGTTTGGCAGTGTTACTACCTTACCGCGATGGTCTTCTTCTAGACTGGCGGTGGCGCGGTGAGTGGTGACAGTTGGCGTGGCGGTTACTGCCATACCATAGGGGTTGCTCAGAGGTGGTGAGGTAGTGCGGTTGGCAACATGTTGGTGAAGCAAGGCCTTACCACCTTACCGTGGTGGTTGCTCATTGGTGGTGTGGTGGCACGGTAGCGGCTAGTAGTTGAAGGGTGACGGTCTAGTGACGGTTATCACCTTACTACAGACGGTGCTCGGGGAAGCCGTAGTGGCTGCGATGGATGGCTGGCGATCAACGTTAGTGGTTACTGCCTTATCATGGGAAGTGAGAAGTTTCACCGTGGTGGCCATGGTAAGACTGTTGGCGGTCTTCCTGGCGGTCACCGCCCTACCGCGGGGTGGTCTAGCGACCCCTACGGTAGCATGGTTGACCGTTAGTGATCAGGGATGGCGGTCACCGCCTTGCCATGGTTGTCTAGCGGTCAAGGCTCGATAGTGCGAGGCAGATAGAGAATGAGCTCGAGCATGTTCACTGCCACACTGTGGGGTGACTTGGTGAGCTCGGCGATAGCGCGGGTATTATCTGGGTGAGCTCGGGTGAGTTCACCGTAATACCGTGACTGGGTAGACTGAGCTTGGTGGTAGCACGGTTGGAGGCCGAGGGTCAACATGGTCTCACCGCCATACCACAGTGGAAGACAAAGGTGAGCTCGGAGCTCGGCCGACCGAGCTTGACCGGGTTTGACTAGAGGTCAAAGCAGCAAAAAATGGGAAAGTGACATGTGGCTCAACATCAAGATGTTGATTGGCTAGAAGCCAAAACAGTTTATAACAATTATTGCAGGCCGAGTTTTTAGCTAAAGACAAGACCCGATTTAGGCAAGGAATTGAATGCCTGGGCGACCTGATGCAAAAAGATATGTCAATGAATATCCTGATGACAGTTGATTGCTTGGATAGGAAGAATAGGTAGGCACATGGTAAGAGATTATATGTAATCTCATGTGTATTCAGTTAGATTGATAAGCGAAGAGTGAGAGGCAAAGAGAGTTTGAGCGGTATTCACCGTGAACACTTTGTCTCTCAGATCTGAGAAGATGTGAACCTATTGAGGCCTAGAGGCTAGGCTGGCCGTATGGATGGCTGAGAGAGTCGACTATCTTGGTGAGATGAATCTACACTATGTGCTGTGACGGTGCTGGAACAGTGTGAAGATTCTGATTATGTTGTTGCCTGCTTTCTCCAGATGGACAAGATGTAATCTTCTGAAGAGCATAGCTCTGATATTGTATTGTAACTATTGTTGCTGAATAATACAATTTGAGCTGAGTGTTTTGGAGGGTGGGGTTTTTTACCTGAAAAGGTTTTCCCCACGTAAATCTGTGTGTCCATATATTTGTATTTTATGGTTGTCTGATTTTGCATTCTTGAATCTATGCTTGTGTTGAATCTGTTATCTGTTAAGTATTTACTTTCCTCAAAAAGATCAATGGGGTATCCACTGTGTCTGTTTCTACTTTATGGCATAGTTTGTGTCTTTGATGTGATTTGAAGAAATGAAAATCACTAAGGCACTACTGTCTTAGACGTCTATTCTATGATGACAGACCCATCTCGTATCCCCAACAATTTATCTTCAGGATAACCAAATGAAAAGACCAGTGCCTTGTCCTAGGGTAATGGAGTCATATTCATAATAACCAATAATACCTTAGCAATTTGAGTCATAAATTAATGAACTCTTGATATACTGCATTACAATATTTAACTCACCGTGTCTAAGACACAACTACTTACCAATCCTATACTTTTTCCTTACAAATCTGTGACCATATTTTAGCATTTTAATCAATTCTTTGAATTGAAGCACAAGTAAAATCACTCACTCAATTTAAGACAATTGAAGATGAATGAAAAGATCATTAACCATTTCATTCATAATATGGAATAAAATTACATAGGAGAGAAGGTTCTTTCGAACTAGCATTTTCATTTATAAATTGCTGCTACTGTAAAACTATTTGAGATCATTACAAAACAACTCATACCCTAGACTCCTCACTAACCTATTCATTTATGCATGAATTCACAATATAATCTTTCATGAGCTTAGCTTTTCCACTTAGACCGTTTTGAGACTCAAAAATCAAACTGTTTCTAATAACCGACCTTGATATCCCATTTATAGAAGGATGGGAGCAACAAGCTTCAAGCTGAATTACCATTTCATTTGAAAAACATTTCATTTCAAGTTTAGAGACCTCCCAAATGGTTACACTTAATCATTTCAGAACAAGGGAAAGAAAAAGACAAAAAAATCCATCCAGTCGGTTGAAGCAGACCAACCAACCTTCCAAAAGGGATCGTTTATTGATGTAACATCACCAAAATCCCCTATCCACATAGAGCAAAAAATATTCTCCACCAATACTAGAGGAAAAACTTATATACTAACCAAAAAAGGCATATTTTTCATCGAGGAAACGAAGTCCAACACCCCTCTTTCACACTAGCCAAAAAGGTTTCCACATTAACACCAAGGAAAAAAACCATGTATATGTTGAAGAGGATAATCCTGATGTAGTGGAAATGGTGCCATAAAAAACAAAAATAGGGTTGAGACACTACTTTGATTCATCAACATCAGAGTATGTTCGCTCAATCTGTGTTCATGCTGAAACTAGAGGAGCAACTACTCCTCCCTCATCAGAATCCTCATATGGCACCAAAGAAAGCATATAATGGCCATACTTTGGGTCAGTATCTCCTCCATCACCCGAAGGGCTGTCTGAAACTTCAATGGGAGAGTTGTGCCTCCCCAAATAAGCCTTTTGATACTTATTCTTCTTCCTTGCTTTGTTCTCAGGCTTAACCAAATCCTTTTTAAACTTGACCAATTCTTCTGAAACAACTCAGGTCCTCAAATTGTAGATTCTCTTGACACCATCTTTCTTATTTTTTCCATGGGATCTTCTCTTTCCCTTTGGTGGTGTAGAAGTTTCAGGTACTTCTTGTTCAACTACAAATATGTCCTCTTGAAATTAAAACACACTAAGCCTCATGGACCTCCTAATTGGTTGAACAAACACACTTGACTTACCCATTTCTTCAGGACATAGGGAAAAACTAGAAAACCTCTAATTACAAGAATACTCACCGACCAAATCTCCTGAAATGATTTTGTAGAAAAGGAAACCCTCACACCCAGAGAATTTCCACTAGCCTTAGTGACAATTACAGACAATCAAAACTCACTATCCTAGAAAATGAAACTCTCAAACCAACTAATGCATGACTCAAAAAAAAATCTCATATGAAAACCAACTTACCAGGTATAGACACTTCAATACCTCTACAATTGAAAACCAAGACTCACACACTTTCTCTTTGGCTCAAACTTCTCAATTCTTGATGGCTACAATTGGTGAGATAAAACGGTAGGCAACCTGCATTAAGTAGAAAAATTAGGAGCGTGTAGCTATTAATGATCAAGGAGAGCCTCATGCAAGCAAGATGATAACTTAGCCGATCATCTTTGAATCTAGGCCGTTGATCTTTTTTAGATTTAAAACACCATCAATGGCGATCCTCAAGTAATGTTTTTATCTTATACAACTTGTGCCTCAAAAATGGTGATACCACCTCAGAAATTTGCCATGTTTACTCTTAACTTCGTTAGTCATATTTAATATGACAACTATCATGCATCACCACCCTACTTCGTGCTCTTTCATTTACATCGATGAAGTACAAAGAGCCAACAAATGAAAGAATAATCCCTCAAACATCCCATCGCCTATCACGGATCTGTCCCACCCTTCTAGGGTTCAATCAATGATGAGAGTATTGGCACGATGAAAATTTGACTATTGGATCACTATCTTTCTTTAGAAATCTTCACCTCACATCGTGCATCACTGATTTATGTTTAAAATTCTAGACCATATCAGTGACATATAAAAAAGTGATGGAACCATATTAGGCCACATGCATCCTCCTTCAAAATCAACGGTCACAAACATATCACTCATTCACCCTTTTCAAAACAACGATGACACATATTGAATAGAGACCCCATCGCTCATCGCCGATTTAATCAAGACAAGTGCACAACTATCCATGACGAGTGATGGAAAAAAATACAAAGAGCCCTGAGGGCATCACTGATCGCTAATTCAAAACTCAAAACTCAAGAGCAATTAGTGATAGCCAAACCTCTAGTGATACAAATAGAAACTCAAGCATCACACATCACTAATACAACACCCAACATTAAAAACCTATCCACGATGCACAAAACAAAAGAAAATATCGCTCAACGCTCATCAGTGATGTAAATTTGCATTCATAAAACTATCCGCAATGAGCGATAAATGGAAGCAGTAGACGAGACTTAAGTGGGATAATTTAGCACGTGCCCGAAAGTTATTTTAAGAAAGGGGACCATTTAGGACAACATATAAAAGGACTCAAAGGACTCTAAAACATATTATTTCCAAGGATGTAAAGGCCAAATAAGGTCAATTGATCAACCTTATAAAATAAAATAAATTCTCACGTAGGCATGAGGGGTTGGTTACTTCACGTGTAGTGCCTCTCATACTATTTCCTTGATAGACTGACAGTTGATCTGTTTTATGATGAGACATTATGATACATTATATGATGATGGACTTATTGCTATGATGATGCCTTTGATGAAAATTTTGTTACTTGAGGTTTTATGCACATGTTATGATTAGTATATGGTTTTATTTGATTTTGAGGACTAACCCTATCATCAACATTATGTGATTATTTTATCATGATTGTTATGTGATTATCATGTGATTGATCTTATTCTAATTTCTATTTAATTGATTTTTTATGAGTTGATTGGATTACTAGGTGTTGTTCTTACTAATGTGACTGAGTGAAAGGGATAGTGTCACATCACTCATTTGTGAGTACCCTGTGACATTGCGATTCCCTTTAATAGTGTGATTGTTATATGTATATGTATACGCACAACCGTTTTGTGTGCTGCAGGTTGCAAGTAGCAGGCATCAACTCCACCTATATTGGAAGGTTTGAGCATTCCTTGAACTCAATGGATTAGTTGATCAAAGATAACACTTGATCCCATACCCTAGCCATCATCCTCGAACATGATGAGTATCTAGTTCGACACCCTGTCAGTATCGTCGGTGTTGTTAGTGGTCAGTCAGTGTTGCTTGGGGTTTTGAATTTTGACCCTAGATAGTGGTCAAGTAATTATTTTGGCATTTGGTTCTATTTAATTTAAATTGTTTGACAAATGTCGATTGGATGTCTTATGCATTAAAATAATTTGCTAAGTAAAAGGTATAATTTGATAAATAAATATATAAATATATAATCTTAGTTAATAATAAAATAAATTTATAATGTAATGTTAAAATTAACAAATAATAATAAGGTAAATAAATAAAATGATATAAGGTTGGAGTTACTTAATTAATTATAATATGTAAGTAAATGTTGGGTAAATGGTTTTACCCGTTTGTGTAAATTTGGATATCTATCCTATTTTATTGTTATGATTTTAAATCAAAATCTTTTAATTAATTTAAAATTTATTATTATGTTGTGTCGGGAAAGTTAATTTAATAAATTAAAAGTTAAGTGTAATCGGTTCCATCATTGGTTGGGATCATTTTTGATTTCCCTTACATTGTTATCCTCTTGTAAACATTTTTGAGGGAATTGCCTATAAATTTTCTGGGGTTCTTGATTATGCAAAACAGGCATACCGGGGCTTTTGTTAAGTTTCCCTTCGATATTTTCCTGTCGGGTGTGCATTGGATTGTTACTATCCTGTGTCTACTGAGGCCTTTGAGCGAGAGTTTTCCTCAAACGACGACAAAAAGGTATGCATCTGAGTGTTGAGATGAGGCTTTTTTTGATGTCTCTTCTGATATTTGCTATGTTTGATTTCATGGGTTTTCATATTTTTAGAAGCAGTTATGTTGTTTGCAATAGTCTAAGGGCTCCCCTATTTATATTTTTATACTAAGCATAGAGAGAAAAAAATACATAACATATGAGGATAGTAATTATCCCACCATCATGTCCAAGTAAACCATTTACCAGAAGTATAGAACCCCCCTTATAGAGTATCAAAAAATAAACCCCCTTACAATGTATAAAAAACAATCCCCCTTACAATGTATCAAAAAGCATCTATAATTCCCTAGTCTATCCCTTTGCAAAGTAGCTACAAAAGATAAGGTCTCAACCGAGAGAGCAAAGGGGAAGTCCATCGTGCCTGTATCACAAGAATTAGTTACATCATATAGACAATGTACATATATAGGTATTTCATTATATATATAAAATTACAGAGCAAAAAGGATATACGACTGCTTTCTAGACTTCTATGAAGCTGCGTGATCTCCACTCAGATCAATTAAGGCCTGTGTTGCTATCATCTCCTCCACTAAAGGCAGATCTATTTGGTTCTTATGCACTGTCCCCTTGTTCTTCTCTCCAGCCATGTCCTGGTGAAAATCTTGCAAAGATTTGAGAAAAACATCAACATTTGGATGTCCTTCAGGCCACAGGTGACCATATCTTTCCTCCATGATGTCTATGGTGACCTTCCTGTCCTACAGGTAGCTCCAAAACTTGTCGTTTGAAAGAGTCACCATGATGTAAACCTGCATATCAATGGTATAAAATATGAGTCTCCAAGAAGACTCAGTAAGAAACCTCTTCCTTCCTTGAAAAATATCTTCACTCCTTGCTTTCTAGATTGACCACAAAATACTAGAGGATAAGCATAACCAAAACAACTTAGCAATTTTTCCCATCTTGATGTTATGGTTGAATAAAATCTTCTCAGGCACCAGGTTTCCATTAGTAGCCCATAATTCTTGCATAGAACAAAACATTCCCCATAATTCTTTAGCAAATGTACATTCAAAAAAAATGTGAACAATTGATTCTGGGACTCTACACAGACTGCAGACCGAAATATCATCAGTTTTGTTTTTAAATGAAAGTTTCTATAAAGTCAACAACTATCTAAAGCAAGCAACATTAGCTTCTAATTTCTTGTTCCAATTGTTTTGTAAAACTTTTTGCCATTGGTTTTTATCCCACTTTAGCTTCCAGATTTGGTTTACATGATCAGTTAGGTCAATGTGCTTTGTTAACAAGTTGTATAGTTCTGTAACCTTAGTATTCTTAATGTTAGATCCATTTTTCCATTGGAAATATTTGTGGTCAACATCATTCTTAGTTATCAAAGGAAAGTTTAACCAGTCACAAGACTCTTTGAGAACTATGTATGTTCTCAAATTAGATGGGGGGAGGCTGAATTCATCATTCAGCTCAATTCCACCCTTTCAATCTCCCATGTTTTAAGATATCATTAAAGTGCCTAATCCCTTTGGCAGCCCACCCTTTTGCAGAGCAGCCTTGAAGTAGTGCCAAGGGTTTCCCTTTATGTTTCAAATTCCACCATATAGATCTATGAGAGTGAATAGTCCCCAAATCCCCATTGGTGAAGTGGTGATTGTCAAGATGTTTCTTCATCACTTCCTAGGCCTTCCAAATAGTCCTTAAGACATTGGACCCTGCAGGCAACATAGTTTCCTCACTACCAAGGATATCACTAATAGGCAAGGTTTTCCAAGCCTTTGCCCTCTTAGGAACAACTTTGCTTATATTTTTTCAGACTAGGACCTTCTAGGGTTCCTCCCCTTCCAAGGCCCCCAAGACCCACTTTGATGCAAGGGCAATGCCCTGTATCTTTAAATCTTTCAATCCCATCCCACCTTTCGCTTTTTCAATAGTGCACCATTCCCATTTAGCTGCATGTCTCTTCATTTTTCCTTTCCTATCTGACCAGAGGAAGGTTCTTATTCGTTTTTGGATATCATTGATTTGATAAGAGTTAAAAAACCATATAGAGGCAAAATAAATGCTATATGAAGAGAGAATCTTCTGGTAAATTTGTCGTCAGCCAACTAGAGAGAGGAATTTTCTATTCCATTTGGAGATTTTATTTTCAATTTTTTCTCGAATCCAGTGCCACATTTATTTTAGATCAGGTTCCATCGCAAAGGGGATTCCAAGGTACCTTAAAAAAATCTGCGGGCCCCCCATTATAGTCCAAATTTGTTGATCTAGTCAAGGGGGTTGTCTTTCCAACCCAACAACCAAGACTTAGAAGGGGCAAGTTTAGTCCCTGAAGCTAAGCAAAAGAATTCCTGTTTCCTCATCAAGTTTGCAAAATTCCTTTCTTCCAGGTGCACCAAAATAGTAGTATCATCTGCAAATTGGAGATTGAGTAGCTCAATTTCATCTGGAAGTCTAATACCCCTTACCCTTGGAGTTTTTGAGCTTTCTCTCAATAGATAGTGGAGGGCATCCGACACAATGAAAAACAGTGCCAGGGCTAGGGGGCATCCTTTCCTTATAGATCTCTCCAAGGGGATCTCTTGAGTGAACATACCATTGATTTCGACTTGAGTAGTGGCATCTCGAAAGAGATTTTTGACCATGTGACAGAAAGTCTCGGGGAATCCAAAAGCCTGTAGCATTAGAAACAAAAAATCCCATTCAATCCTATCATATGCCTTTTCAAAATCAATCACAACATTGCAGCCTTCTGTTCTGTCAACTTTGCCCAATTCAAGGCCTCCCAACTAGTAATCAGGTTCTCCAAAATATACCTTCCTTTTATAAATCCTGTATGATTAGAGTTTATTATGGAGGGAAGGAATAGGGCTACCCTGTTCGCCAAGATTTTGGCCAAGATCTTATAGGAGGCATTTAAGAGAGTGATGGGCCTCCAGTTCTTGACTAAAGACCTATCCCCTTCTTTTGGAATCAATTTGATCACTCCCTTGTTAATTTTGATTCCGAGAGAGCCTTTCTCAAAGGCCTCCTTGAACACCAGAAGCAGGTCATCATAGATCTAGTCAAGGAAGGTTTTATAAAATTCAAGCAGGAGTCCATCAGCCCCGAGGGTTTTGTCATTCTTGAGAGAGAGGATAGCCTTTTTAACTTCTTCTTTTGAAATCTCTTTCCCTAGGTCCTTTGCCATGTCCATACTAATTTTCTTAGGGATGAGATTCTTGATGAGATCTTGTGCCTGAATTTTGTTTTCCAAGACCTCATTTGAGGAAAAAAGGCCTTTATAGAATTGAAAGAAATGATTCCTTATCTCCTCTTGGCTAGTCATTGGAGATCCTTCAATAGAGATGTAGTCTATCCGTTCTCTGGCATGTTTCTCTTTTATGAATCTAAAGAAGAATTTGGTGCCTTTTTCCCCATTTTCCAACCAGTTCATCTTGGCTCTTACTCTTAGTCCCTTGATTCTATTACTCTGGAGTCTTCTAAGAGAATCTTTGGCTACAACCAGTTTATTATCTAGGGATTCATTCCCAGGGTTATTTTTCAATTCATACTCTGTTTGAAGAAGCCTATCTTGGAGCAGAGTTTCACACCTTCGGTTGTCTTTGGCCTTTTTTCTCCCAATTGTCTGGAACAGAGCCTTCCAGCCTTCCATTTCCAGTGACCATCTATCTATGGGAGACAATTATTTTTACATACACTTATTGATTTTCCTGAGGCACGTAATAGAATTCCTATAGTCCATATCCTTTAGGAGAGAGGTATTGAGGTATAAGTTATTACAATAGCCACCAACTTTAGTCATTCCACTTCTCAAACAAAATTTGTCTCTAATGGGATGATGGTCTGAGAGAGAGTAGGGGCATACCTCAATCTTGCAACCTTCTGACACCATAGAGGCTGAAAAGAAGTCTTTGTTAGCATAGAATCTATACAGTCTATAGTAAACCCTTGTGCCTCCTTTCTGTGAGCTGCACCATGTGAACCAAATTGTTTGGGTATCCTTATTCTGCCCCTCTATAGGGTCCTCAATTCTTAGTCAAGATTTCATCCTCTGCCAATAAAATCTCTCATTGCCTTTCCAATCGAATCCCAATCCACCACATTTATCCTCATCCTTTTCCACAAAATTGAAATCCCCTCCAATAATCCAAGGAATGTCCTACAAAGAGTAGAGCCAGTTCCAGAGGGCGATCATGTCCTTGTAATCATTGGGAGCATACACCGAACACACCCCAAAGCAGGTTTTTTCTTTCTCAATGACCACCCAAACCGCCCTATTGCAAGGGGAAGCTCCAGAGCTGCTTACATATTGGGCCCAATTATTTGAAACCAGGAGGGAAGCTCCTCCTTTTCCTTTTTCATGCTTGGTAGAGAATTGTGTTGCATCTCTCCATATAACTTTTAGAATAGTTTATAGAGTGAAACCAGTGGCTTTTACTTTTGGTAAAAGGACAAAATATTTCTCCTTCTTCTGGTCCAGGAACCTCCTAACCACATGCTTTCTATCAGGAGTTTCTAGCCCCCAAACATTCTAGGATATGTACTTAACTTCCATTAGCTTAAATTATTGGGGAAAGGCACTTTATTACTTCAGAAGTTATCAAAACATTTAGGAAGCTTGGATTCAGCTTCCGCCCTTTTTTCACTTGGTGGGATGATCCCACTAAGTTTTTTTCTTTTATCCTTTTGTGGGTGGGAGGAATAATTGCTAACTGGGGATTTAGAAATTTCAATGCCCTTTTTCTTCTTGTACCTCTGAATCTTTTTTATGGTGGTTTCCATGGGGGTCTCTTCCCCATTAGTCACATCCTTGGATAAAAACCCAATGTCATCTATAGAGTCCATGCCAGATTGTGATGCATAACCATCAGAGCTCAACACTCCACCAAGGGTGTTGGGGAGACCTTCTGAGTAGTTAGGGATCTTAGTTTCATCCACCTTTATGTTACCAACAACAAATGAAATAATGCTACGTGTTCTTAAGTTTTCTAAATCCTCCCCCAGGATCTCATTGGAGTGGGATTCCTGGCTACCTCTTCGTTTTCACTTGTCCCCCCATTCTGGAGTTCATCCAAGTCTGGGAGGTTATTCTTATCTGCCAGAGTGTTCATTTCCTCACTAGGCGTAGGTAATGAATCCTCACTAATTTTATTTGGGAGGCAATAAACCACTGCCAGATCCACCTCCCAATTTTCTTTGAATTTTTTTGAGTTAAAGGTATAGATTTCTTTATCTGAGATAGGCTTAGAGCCTTTAGATGGTTTACTCTGCCTTAGTTTTAGGAGAGCTAGTTGTGCGTTCGGTTTTATATTATTTTCCATTCTGCCTGTATCTGTTAGGTCACTAGACTTAGAACCCTCATCCTCTTCTGTGTGCTCTTCATTAGGGTTATTCTTTTTCCCTGAATTAATTTCTACCCTGCTCAACAAGGAGTCTAGATTTTCTTCTAGAAGTGTTTCTTCAAATTTATGAATACTCACTTCAGATTTTTTTATTTTGTGGAGAGTTATTCCAAGAAGGGTTTGGAGAGCCTTCACCAGGTTGATGTTGGGTGGTGTCAAAGTGTGTAGAGTTTCTGACATTTCCTACTTGTTCCTCTAAATTGGAGGTTTGCTTGTTATTTTTAAAATTATTTCTGTTAAACCCACCTGCGGTGGGTTTCAAATTTGTTTTGTTTCTTATCAGAGGGAAATTACTCCTTATATTCCCTTCATGCCTGCATAGATAGAACACATTCAAACCCCCTAGGGTTTCAATTTCACAACATACTTTTCCATATTTTAGGTGAATCTCAATTATTTTCGGGTAATCTTTCCCTGGTGACAGAGAGACCAACACTCGAGCATCCGAGTGTGAGAGAGGAGATTTTGTGTCAGCAATTTTTAATATATTTCCATATGGTTCCATGATCAACATAATGAATTTCCATACTCTTAGAGGGACATGTTTTATTGTTAACCAGCGTGGGCTTGAGAAGGCCAAGAATTCATCCTCCACTACTTTCGGGTTCCAGGCGAAGGTCCTAAACACCACCGAGCCCACATTCCAAAACTATTTTTTAATTGCCTCTACTTGCACATTAGGGTTACAGAAAAACACAACATAAAGCCCTCTTTGAATCATTCATCAATAATAAAAATGAAAACCCAATTTTCTTTCCCATACTTTGAAGAACCATTCCTCCATTTATTTTCTGGCCGGAACCCTATTAGGGTCAACGGTCACAAAAATTATTGCAATTTTAGCCAATTTATTGTCTTCTTCTATAATTGCTTCATCCATAGCAGAATTTGGAATCAAAATATCTTTCAAGGGAGGATTCGAGGGAAGCTTACCTTGTTGTTCTCTGCCATTTTCTTGCACCACGCTAGAAACACCACGTGAGAACTTAGCACCCAACGATAACGTTCCTCTTTCGCCCGCAACAATATCACAAAAGCTTTTATGAGCACCATTATTAAACAAATGATTTACGACAATAAATTCGTTATCACTCGGTGGGTCTGTACTGCCATCCATCACCTCCAAGCCTTATGCAATGATCACACATGTAGCCACACCCAAACACAACCGCTAACACTAAACCCCGACCTCCACAGGATGAGGAAACACAAGCAGAAAAGCCACCTCAATGCCATAAGGACACTACGAGGGAAGGGCAAATGATAGCCAAATGTGGAGGAGAGCCGATCCTCCTCCATAGAAGGGAGGTTTCACACGTGCAAACAATCCCCAGAGCAGATCGAATCAAACCCTCGTGCAGATGAAATGTGTTATCTTCCTCCCCTATTTATATTCTCTTTGTACATGCATTCTAGTTAATTATTGGAAAGACAACCTTGTAGGCATTATTGATTTTGCAGTATTTATCTATTAAAATTTTGTGGTAAAGCTTGTATTTTTCTTTGAAGGAAAATATTATTGTTTTGGGTAAACATAGTATTGTGTTGATGTTTTTGCCATGCATGTTTCATTTGATACAGATTTGATTGAAGCACATTTAACACTCTTTTACCCGGAATTGCAATGTATTCTAATTCCAAGCAATGTGTAGTAGGACATATATAAATGTTTCTATAGTAAATGCATTCAATTATGTTGTTGTACCATTCATATATCCCTGTGCATGCGATTTCTATCTTGGGGTTGTATGTTTTTGCCCCATCTATTAGCATCTCTATCTATCATGGTTGAGCATTAACTTAGAGTTTTGATCATATTCATTTCGATATCTCATTCATCTTAATCAGAGGTTTGTATATGGAGGAACAATTATGTTCTATATTGGAATGTGGAGGATGGTAGACTGTGTTCGGGTCCCGGGGGTAGTTTTCATAGTCCTTGAAGTTGATATTATAGAATATTTCTCCGATTTTAAACTTGAAAAGGTTGTTATAATAAAGAAAAATTTGCAAGGATGAATTGGAATATATGGAAACAGATGTTGTAATGCCCCGCCTTGCAACCCTAAAGGAAGTTGTAATTAACAACTTAAGCGAACCAATTTTTTTTTATAAAGTGTAGTTAACATACACATTCACTTACTAATTAACATCAACCTCCAAGGCTACAAGGTTAGGATTATTTAAACCCACACATACATATTACCTATAACCAAAGCATTATAACCTTTATAAAATAAACATCATACATCATAAGAATACCACATAACATAATAAGATATTCAACCAAGATACCATCTCATAATCATTACCTTAATCCAATAGTTACAACACTCATTCCAAGAATGAGACAATAGTACATAAGATTACAATTACAGAATTCCACCTCATAAACATAAGAGGGGTAAAATAACTTATACAAATTGGAATATTACAAAGCAAGAATAACACAAGAACTCGAGCCATCCATCTGGATGTCTCGCCACCAAGTACTGAAGATCAATGGGGACCCAACGATTTTGGTGCATGTTCCACCCAACCAATGTGGTACCCAAAGGCCCACCCCCCATGCTAGGAGATAGTAACCACATAACATGGACAAAGATACTACTACCTCTAACCAAAGGCAGACTCATAATGACATAACCAAACAAATGAATTAAATAAGTACAACTCAGGTACAACACTAATATCATTGACATAGGTCACATTGCTTCCAGACATAAAATTGACCAAGTATGTTCAGAGAACAATACACGTATACAAATACCAATCACCAAGGGGATCTCAAATGCACACAAATTAGAAAACATAACCACTCCAAACATCTTGGAGGCAACAAACACATAATCCACTCCTTTCTCAAGAGGCAACAAGATGAAACCACATAACAAGGTCACTCCATACAAGGAGACACGAATCCCATAATCCACTCCTAAACCAAGGAGGTGCAAACATCCTGGTTTGTGAAAACCGGGTACTAACATAGACACAACCTCATGCACTATCAAGAGAATTCACAACAGGTTGACATCACAACGACAACCCTCACAAACAACAGACCATCTGGAAGACTTATAAACTAACAGGTATTCAACCCATTCTCAAAACATAAACCCAAAAGACATAATCATTGAAGGCAATAGAAGAAACTACATTTGGATACTCTAAATCCATTTCTCAATTCATTACGTAATTCATTATATCGATAAAACTGAATTAAGAATTCATCTTTTCAGATAAGGGAGAAATTACACTAATATTTAATTCTCTAATTGCTCTTAACAAAATAAGTATTTTCAACTATAACTCAAAACATTTCGCTTTAAATTAAATAACCAATTGCCCTTGCAAATTAAATCATTATAAAATTAATCAAATTAACATTTGGTCTCTTCCATAACTTATTGTGTTAAAATAAGATCAATATTTGGACTATAACCCAATATCATATATATATTTTTCCAATTAAATCAAATTAATAATTGGACCTTTTACACATGAATTTAAATTTCACAATTAAATCTTAAATTATGCATTCTTTAAATCAGATATTTAACTCATTCAATTAAACTTTAACATGCCATTTTAGAATAAACAATAATTTCCCATACGTTTATAATTTTATTTCCACTAATCTAATATACAAATTTTATTTAAAATAATATAAATAAATATAATACTTTAATATTATAAATTATAATATAAAATATTATTAAATAATATTTTAATATTATAATAACAATACATAAAATATTAATATTTATAAATATCAATTTATTATTATTTTATTATCAGAGTAGCCATGGGAAATTAACTTAATAGCAGTCTCATGTTTCAAGCATAACTCAAAAAATACGAACTGGGTATTTGCGAGTTTTTTAGAGGGATAAGAAAATTCCAAGACGCAAAAACCCTTTAAATTTCCTAACAACCCAGTTTGTGAAAGTGGAGTTATATGCGATGCAATCAGACCATTTTACCTTGAAAAATATAACTACCCTGCGGATTTTAAAATCCGATTTTTTAATAATAAACAGAGGGTTTCATTTTTTAGAAACATTCTAAAAACATTGCTAAATCTCTATGTTTGAATCCAAAAACAAAATAATCAATTTCCTCAAACAAATTAAATTCAACTAAAGTTTTCACAATTTTCACTCAAGAATTTTCACAAAACAAAAGCTGCAAATTTATTTGATTCTTTTCTTTTAATAACAAATTTATTTTCTAAAACAGATTTAACAAACAAATCTTTAATCACTACTATTTTAAAAACAATCAAGAACAATAAAAACACAGAAGAAAACCTGGTTCAAGAAGCTACAGGAAGAGACGAATTTCTGCTGCAAGCCTCCTCCAAAGATTTCCTGAATTTTTTTCAAGCATCCAATGAATCCAATCCAAAACCCAACAAATGAAAACAATCTTTCCTCCAATCAATTCTACAATCAAACTTTCTTCAAACCCTTCCTTTGTGCAAATTTTTCCAAAATTTCTTCTTTGCTGTAAAAATAAATTTTTTTAAAGACTTTATTTTGCCCTAAAATTAAAACATGTTTTCTTTATAAATCAAAAAAATACCTAATATAACCCTAATTCACATTACATGCAAATTAGATATTTCAATTTCAATTTCAATTTTCACAACCCTAATTCACATTGCATGCAAATTAGATATTAATTTCAATTCCAATTTCAATTTCAATTTTCGAAAACCCACATTAAATTTAAAATGCAGTTTCAAATAATAAATTAATTTCCAAAGTTGAAACTCATTTCCCAAGTAAACCTTTAATTATAATTTCTAATTTAATTCCCACAAAATGAAATTAAATTTCGAAATTAATTTTAATTCTTTTATTTCCTTTCATTTTCCTGCATCACATTTAATTAATTAATTTAATTATTTAATAACTAAATTCACCCCCCTTGGATTAAATTTAATTAATTAAATAAATTAAACATAATTAATTAAATAAATTAAACATAATTAATTAATTTAAATATAAACTTTTATCCACCTTACATAATTTAAATTAAATAACCATCAACATGATTTAAATGCAATTATTCTAAATATCTATTTCCAAATCAAGAATCCTTCAGAATTGAATAAGATTAAAGCAAGGCAATGAACGACTCGACACACACAACTGATGACCCACTATGGCTAGGGTGTAAAGTTGACACATGTTACCTAGCTACTATCTCCCGTTCAACTTAACCGTTGGATCAACACGCTCAAACCTGTGAACCCAGGTGGAGTCGATGTCATGTACCTGCAATCCTGCAACCAAGTAAATAACATCATACAATATATCTAGCATATAATACACACCATGAAGAAAGAATTACGGATTCATAGGGCACTCGCAAGCGAGTGATGCGAACCGATCTTCTTCACCAATACACTCATCGAAACTGACACTTCCATCATAATTCCAATAGTCTCATAATAACATCTCATGCTAACTCTACAACATCATTAATCCATAATGCATGTGAAACAATAATTAGATCAACACATCACACAATAATAGTTGTCGCTCAATAGTAGTGAACAAAACATCATAACAAAATGTATCCAGTATCAAAGTAACAACAACCAAACATAACATAAAACAAACCGAATAAGGAGCAAAACGGAGGGGTATTATAGATGTGGTGATCGCACCTTGTACATTAACTATTTTGGGTCACCAATTTCACATTCATTATATTTTTATGCTAACATATTTGTCTTTCATTTGCAACATGATTGTTTACAAGATTGAGCGCCCAATAATTGAAATATCAATACAAAACTATAAATACTATGATAGCTCTATCAAGTGATATCTTACCAATTTTGTTATTGATGACTTTGTGATTTGTGTGTCAAAATTTCATGTTGTTACATCGAATGACTTTGTTGAATTTTGTTCTTTGCAATGTTATTTGATGTATATAAGTATTTTCATGCAAATGAATTGGTTACAATTTTCTTTCTATCATTTTGTATCATTGACCATTGTGTTGATTACATCCTTTCCTCATGCTTCACACAAACTGTAATTTCCTCTTAAGATATACTTTACCATTTTCCTCTATTGGCCACACCCATTTTTTTGCTTATGTGATCTAAGAGATGAACCTCAAAGGTCATATGTATCTTCTACCATTATGTAAAACTACCGAGTTGAGTCCATTGGTTTTGTTGCCAAATAAAAAAGGGGTTGTTATCCCATTTTACACATTTATTTAATAATGTCACTGACTACTGATATTCACAATTGAACTTTTCGTTCTTGAATGAAAATAGTAATCATGGGTTTTTCTTTATGGCAAACGGTGTTAGCATAACGCCTATTTAACTTGCTGAATTTTAGGTGGTCTTTGAAAAAAAGGGCTGATAAATGTAGGATTCAGTTGTCTTAGAGCTCCTTCGAGTTTGTGTTTCTTGGTTGGAGTCTCACACTTAGCTATTCATTTGAGATTGAGTTTTTGTAGCTTAGAATTCAATTTATCTTGTTCCATAACATGTCTCCAAAAGATCAATATGTAGATTGCTCCTTCCTACTTGGCTGAAGATGATATTCATAATCCAGTGAGTACCATTGTTAATTGAGTCACAACCTGCCGAGAGTGGCATTTCTACCTTTACTTTCTACCTTGTTGCATGCCTATAGCCTTGCAAATAAGTTTAGTGTTATTTCAGATTGGGAACTACCAAGAAGAGGACCAATGTAAATCGCTGTCAAGTAAGACATCATATTTCCTCCTAACAAATGAATTTTTAAATTAGTTAAAGTAATATCTATTTAATGATATATATATACACTGTTGAATTCAAGATAAGAATATAATCTAGCTTGGGGTCAACAGATCCTTTGTATAGATGATGCAAACAAGCCTTCATCACTTTTGTTACTTCTCCCTCGACATCACATAAGTTTTAAGTTCAAGTAGTTAATCTCTAACTTTTATTCAATTTGATTAATTAGTTATTTTTCTTCAAATTAATCCATTTTATTCTTCATAATGTTATTATTTTACTCATATTATTAAGGTAGTTATTGCAATATGCATTTTAATTTATTTGGAACCATTTATTTATATGTTTATAATATTCATAAGTTTTTATAGGTGAAAAGTAAATATTAAACAAATGTAAACTGAAATTCCATAAATATTTTATTTTATTACTCACTCCCTTAGTTTTGGTTGATTCAATTACATTTAAATAGTTAAGTTTAGGTCCAAGTGTCTTTGAGAAAAGTTGGATAAAAGTGAGTTTAGTGTGAGATTAATTATTGACGGTAAATTTTTGTGTAACGTAAAAGTCTAAGGAATGTTAAAATTAAGTGAGGGTAAAATATTAGGGATAGGATATTTAATTTAAAGGATTTTTATTAAATGTTAAACGATTTAGATTACTCTCTGTTAATTAATTTGTAAGTGAATGTTGATTATTTTATAATTATCTAATAGTTGATTGATAGAATCATTATGTGAAATAATTAATTAAAATATTGTTATTATAGCATTTCATTGAAGTTGTAATTTTAGCATTAGGGTTTCGTATTAACTAGTTTGATAGAGATGATTGTTTGTTAATGATATAGTTACCTTTAAATATAGTTATTTATCATAAATAATCTCTTAAATTGAACCAAGTGGTTAAGTTAAAATGAGTGATAAGAAAGTTGAAATAATTCCTTATCTTCATGGTTATAACACTAGGATTAATTGTTGTATTAAACAATGTGTCTTGAATATTGGATTAAGTGTTTATGTAATTGTTAAAGTTTGGTGTCATCTATGTAAAGTTTTTTTAAGGTTCTGTGCCATTGGGAAGTGTGTTTAGTATGTTGGTTTCTAGAGGCCTAGGAGGGGGTATATTTGTATGAATGGTCCTTAGGGTTCTTTAACCTTGGAAGTGGTTTGGTTTTATTGTGGGTCATGTTTATTATGTGAAATGGAAACCCTAAGGGTGTTTCCTTCTTGTCTATGTATGGATTCATCTTATTGTGATAAGCGTGCAAGATAGATATTTCCTTGCTCTGTGTAGGGTTTACTAGTTGCAATTAGGGGGAGTGGCTCTCAATGGGGGCCATAACCCAAAGTGGTGTCCAGGACAACCCATTGGAGCGTTTCTTAATCCAATTATAACTTTAATAATGTATTTGGGGGATGGGTAGAATTCACATTAAATAAGATAATGGATGCCTCACCCATTTTTGTAGTGCTTGTATAGGCTAAGGATGGGTTGAGAAGGCCTGGTTGGCAATATCATCTTCCTTTTCCTCATGAAAGGAATTTTGGTTTTGTATGTGTCACCCTATGGGGTCGGGACCTAGTGAGAGGTTTACTAGGACAACCATAGATGGGGGTCGGGGTCTAGTGAGAGACTTCCAAGACAACCCATGCTAGGACCATGCGATGACATTCCTCCCTATTATAGTCTAACACTCCCTAGTTGTATTTCCTCTTTTCATTGTGTGTGCCTTTGGAAGTAGAGTAAGTGTTGGAAGTGACGTTGGTGTTGTTAGTAGTGTTTTCCTTGCTTATGTTAGCTTGTTGCATTATTGTTTGTCTGTTGGTTGTGGGACCTTGTGTTATCTCCTAGAACGGGGGTGGACCTCAAGGTTCCACATGGTCGGCAGGTTGGTGCTTTTCCTCCATTGGGTATTCTCTTTGCATGTTCATGAGTGTGGTGATTGATCATTACACTATGGACTCGATTTCTTGTTCCAATTGTGAAAGACATCCTTTCATGTAATTGTATTTTGGATCATAGTTCCACTTGTATCTCTTAATGTAATCTGATGCAATCTTCCCACATGTACTAGAGGAAACAATGTTGAAATTATTGTAAGATGTAACAATTATTATTGAATTCTTCTTATAGAAGTATTGAAAAGTAATGTATCTTTCATATAATAGTTAGCTAGAAAATGATCTTTAATGTTTGGTTATCATTTGTCACATTATGGAAGTGAGTAATATAGGATTATTTAATTTGGCGCTTTTAAATGATCCTTGCATGTTAGATTGATCATGTTATCTTAGTAGTTGATAAAATGTTTATGTTAATCTTGTTTTGTGAGTAGCATAGTCGAAAAACCTTAGAGGACCTAGGACCATATTAATATGTTATGTTATTGTTGATGCCAAAAATTAACAAGGTAACAACCTTTATGGGAAATTGAGTTAAAGGGGGGGGGGACCTATTGTGCTAAACTGAGTGACCTCCGGGTTTTTAAAGAAGTCAACTTCTTCTGTAATTTGGGGAGTTGAAAAGGGATAGACAGAAACGAGAATAAAATAAATCTAATCTAAGGCAATGCACAAAAAGGTCGATATGAGCACGATAAACCTATCTTTAAGAAATGATTTAAGGGCCATTCAACAATCTACTATGTCTCAGATCAACAAAGATAAAAATGGAAATCTGAACACTTTATTCAATTACATAAAATAAATTCCACATATCCACTGAAAAAGAAGAGTCGAAGACATGATCTTAATCAGCTAGATTATATGAAAATTATAGAAGTCTACAAGCAAATTGTTCAATACAATAAAGGCACAGTATACAACTTTATTGAATAACCAAGAAGCAAAAAGGTTGAACAATGGCACAATCTGTAAATCTTATACCACAAGCTAAAATAATACAAAAGGCCTAGTCTTTCCACAAACTTCTCTGCCAATTCCAAAAATTTCTTCAAAAGAAGGAGCAGTATTTGTAATTAAAATCCCATCGCCTGGTGAGCCAGTAACATAAAACATCCCCTAATCATGAGCAATGATGCATCTAGCAATGATTCCTTTAGTCGTTACAATGAAAAAGATTCAATCCATGAACATGGTCGCCCTTGAGCCAGATGCATCCCTTGTGAATGATAGTAGTGGTCCCAACAGAATAGAGTGTCAACATGTGTCATTCTTTTATGACGGTCATTAGAACATGTGGCAGCAATGGTGAGGACATTGCTTGCTCCTTCTCTAGTATGATAAAGCCTTTCGAAGATCCACATGGCAAAAGGTTGAGGCCCGAGGTTCATTCCTTCCTCATTGCGATGAAGGCTTACACAGTGAAGACACATGGAGGTCCTCCCTACAAATGGCACTACTGGTGGGGGTCGCTAAGAAACGTATGCAGATAGATGTTATGTGGCATGCGTTCAAGGCCCGATAGGGAAGTGAAGGGAAGAAACCTTGAAGAGTGTGAATGGTCGAAATGTGCATGCATGGCAGGATCCATTTGAAGAGAGAAGGAATAAATTCCTTTGAAGAGTGTCAGGTGGACATGTGGTAGCTGTTTGATGAAGCCTTTGCAAAATGATCCCAATGATGTTTTTAATAGATGGGGCATGAGCCGGTACTTAGCAAAACAAAAATAACCCGAAGAGAGCTCGAGGAAAGTTATATTCACAGCTTTTGGTGACTATCAGGGGCATTTTGCCTGCAAAACGATGAACCCAAAATTTTTGGTTCACAAACCAGAGTCCTATCCAATGGGCAATGCAATCAGATCTTGTAGAGAGCGGTCTATAGATGCATCCATTCGGCATTGGATGGAGTTGATATGTGGCACAGATTCTCCTATGCTCCATACATACCGATCATTTATTTATAAGGAAATGTCGAAGCTATACTGGCCCAAGAATCAAGTTGAAACAACAACCACACTATCAAAATGGTGGCACTTTCAATATCCTCCATAGTGAGGGGTTGATTGAAGCTCTAAAAAGTGGATGCATCCCGCTGCTTCTCTTCAATATCTGTTGCCACATGCTTTGTTGTGGCCACTGATTCATCTTCAAGAAAAGGGGATGGTAAGACCATTTGAGTTAGGTGGGAAAACCTTGCCCACATGTTATTCATGGTTCGGTCCAATGTAGTGGCACACTCATTGGAATGGAGGAAGGTTGCATGGCAGTGGATAAACCTGTTAGCTGTTTTGGCAGCAACCTTCTGTTCTTCAATCCCTGCGCTTGCCAAGACTTCATCTGGGACCATATATAGCCTATCCAACAATCTCCTAGCTTCAGGAACTCTCTCCATGATGGATTGAGGGAAACACTCAATCATTCCGTGAACCTCCCTACCTAAAATTGTTGCTTCTACCATGAATTGGAGTGTCGGTTGGAGGGTCCGGCAGAAGGTCTTAACCTTTTCCCAATACAAAATATATAGCCACTAGGCTACTTGAAGGAGGTTTGACTATGTGGCAGGAGGTTGGGTAGATCTCTTTAAAATGCCAAATTTTTGCATCCCTCAACTCCATACTATGCACCAGCTCTACAACCTTTTGGTTCGCTGTGGTGAGTTGTCCCTGTAGGACCCACAATTCTATGATCTAGCTTGCCTCAACTCATTCCTTGTTTGTTACTTCCTTCTCCAAGGAAGATTTCATCTCTTGGACCTCACTTTACAGTTCAGTCTGATGGGCATTAAAATCTGTTTCCTTTTGTTGCATATGCTGCTCCAATGCAGCGCGTTGGTGGTCGAGCTCCTCATTCCTTTGTCGCACTTCCTGCTCAAGCCGTGCCAACTGGTCTTGATAGCCCTGGTTCTTCTATTGTAGCTCAGTGATCAGGTTGGGATCGAAAGATTAGAACTTTGCAAGTTCCTCTCGGAGCTTATCCCGCTCCATCTTCGCTTGTTGAGATAAGCATTTGAATTCAGCATCCCTTGCCTTTTCCTTTGCCAGCAAGACCTCGACCCTCTCCTTGACGATTTTCAGCTCTTCTTCCCTCTTCTTTAGCTGGCGATCAGACTTAAGAAAGTTGGTGGTCACCACTTGCTACATTTCCTCCATGAGCTCCACTTTATCTTGCGGTCGAGCTATGCTTAGATCGAGCCCTATGCCGTACATATTGTAATCATCTGGCTGCATCTCCCCTTGTGGTTTGATGATAGTCAGGTACATGGTCAGAAAATCTAGTGACTATTGAGCATCGTTGAAGATAGTCTGTACTTTCAACTCAGCCAATTTCTTAGCATCCCTGGCTCATTGTTTCTGGGACTTGATTGCTCGAGCTTGCTTAGTTTTATCACCCTTCAACAAGAACTCTACTGGAGATCTGATGAAAACACCTACGAGAGGTGCATCGGGAGGAAGGGAAAAAGGAAATGAGAGAGTGGCAGTCTTGGGCGATTTCTTCTTTGGAAGATTGACTATTTGAGGAGAGAAAGGAGGGATATTCCAATACTCAGCCTATGAAATGATAGGAGGACTTGAGGGAAGTGGGTTCATGGAGGATTCCATATTTTGGATAGATTGGACTGGGGCTGACGTAGTAGCTGCAAGAGAGGTTTTAATGGTGGCCACAGAGGCACAATGTGAGGCACTGGCGGACGTGGAGTGGGCTGAAGTGAAAGGTGTAAGGGTCCGCAAAGGAGTAAAGGTAAATGGTGCCACATGAGAGAATTGTGTGAAACCTCTCGTGACCATGGAAGCAGAGGTGGAAAAGGAAGAGCCAATGCTTGTAGTGAGTGGTGCCACAAACACAATAGGGGTTACTAAAGACTGCAAAGCAAGAGAAGAGGGAGTGACAGATACCTACAGTGTAGATGATTGTGATCCATGGCTTGTTGCAGGCTCTTGGCTCACCTCAAATTCTTGCAAACACTCTCTAGAAGATGCTTCTATGCATTACCGCATGGAGGGTGGCGAGTCTTCCACCACTATAGTCTCCAATTGTTGTGGATGGGTTGTTCTGGTCCTCTTTAAGGTCCAGGTGTGAGTCAGTGAAGCTTTCACACATGATATGTTCACCCGCACATTTGAAGCAACCTTGCCAGGTTCCTTCATTTCTTTCCCCTTTTACTGTGTCGAGGCCGTTTGAATCTCTACTTCTAGTTCAACTCCATTTCTAGTACATTCCTCAGCCTCCTCTAGGTCGGTGTCCTTGTATCACTATCGTAAGAATCAGGATTCTTGTCATTCCACAGTTTATCGAAACTGTCATCCATTTTTATGCTATCATAAGGGGCCTTAGTGCGCTGGATCTCCTATTGGTAAATCCAGAATTCTCCAATCTTCTCTTCGCTCCAGTTGTAATTCTTTGCCAAATTGTTGCGAAGGGTAGCTCCAATCTTCCTTGACTTATCATATTTCCCTATCTAAAAATAGAACTTGAGCCATGTTGGCCGACTATCTTTGTTTGGAATTTGGACTAGGTCCACCATCAGTTCATCCGCATCCTCCATTGGATCTCGCTGCTTTTCCCAATAAGGTTGGGGACTGTGCATTTCCTTGAAAAAATCATTCGATGAGTCATTGTCGGGGTTGTAATCCCATTTATCTTAGATCCACACCAATCCCAAATGAGCCAACTTTGATTCTAGAAAGTCACAAGTCTACTTCTTGGCCATGATCACCGTTTTAAAGCTCAGCGGGTAGCTGAAAAATCCTTTTATTTATAGATTTTTTGTTGCAAAAGGTGAAGTCAATAATCGATACTTGGTGGAACATTTCAAGGGCCAGTATCTGATTTGTAAGACATGTCAAAAGTCAAAAAGGTTCCCCAATGAAGCCGTGCATTTAGATGAATGTGAAATCCTCCCCTAGAAACCAGTCGTACTTCAGAGTGAAATTCTGCATGTACTCTATTTTGTCCAAGGTAAACCGCAAGATATTGCCATCCTCTCTCAAATCTTGCAAAATCAGAGTCAAGAAATAATTTGAAAATGCATAATAGTCATATGTTGTAGAGAGTAGAGGAGTCCATACTGATATTGGATTTCTCCATTGATTTTCATCAAATATGGCCAACCCCATATGCCTTCAGAAGAAGTTGGGGTTTTGATGCAAAAACATGTGCAGAAGGAAAGATGAAAACCTAAACCTCTATTGCGTCTCATACTCCGCTATTTGGTTTAGCATTTCCTGAATGAGGAATTTTGCAAAGTCATACCAAAAAAGAGAGTGTTTCCTGCGCAACTGGAACCCCAAACCCAATTGAAATTCCTCAACATTTATGTTAGTATCCAGGCCGTAGATGAATGCCATAATTGAGAAGGCGTCCTTCATGTCCTCCTTGAAACTTCTATGCATTGTCGGGATCAATATCTTTTTCCTTTGATCATCCCTAGACTTTGAGGCTTCCTTGTTATAAAAATCCAGAGCAAGATCTTTGGTTCTCCATATAGTCTCTCCCCTTGCTAGAGTAAATGACTCCATTATTTCTACCTTGGGGATTTATTTTGGGATGTAGAACATATCCTAGATAGCCTCTTTATAGATGATAACTCTTAACTCTCGACCCTCGATTGTATGCGTAGCCGGGTTGAAATGTTTGATGGCTTCATTGACTAACTCTAGGCAGTAGTGCACGAACGAGACCATATATTGTGGGAGCCCATTGAACCAACACTTTTATGCCAAGGACTTCAAGTCTCCATTCCACTTCATCCTTTCACAGGCTGCCTCCCTAAGACTCTTAGGGTTCTTTGTGAGTATGGGATCATGAATATTATCCCACTCCTCCTTAATTCGTCCCTGGTCTCTGTGGGTATTCTTCTTATCTGCAACCCTTATATTCACCCACACTGGCTTCTCAAGCATACTAAGCAAAGTGTAAGAGATGTCTTCAAAGACATAGAAAGTCGATGCTGCACACATGGCTTGATATAAACTTTGTGCTCCTCCACCTTTCATTTCTACTTGAGAACTTTGGGCTGCTTCCATCCTTTGCAAACTTTTGCTCAGAAAGCACACTGAAGCGGTATGAATGGAACCTAAAACACCACGCAAAGCTTTGAACGCAAACCCAGATAGCCTTTTGCTTCAGGTTCAATCCATATCGGGGTAGTGAATCTCCTGCAATTACCTCTGCACTCAGCTGCTTCATTGCTATTTGCACCATGCTTGGTTCTTCTCAGCAATTTTGCACTTTAAAACTTTTTGCGTACTTAAGAAGTTTTATGCTCTATTTAGCATTTGCATGCAATACTTAGCTTTTTCTTTGATTTTCTACTTTCAACTGGTAGTCAATAGTTGCCTTTTCACATTTAATTTGACATGTATTGCCAGCTCTCCTGTTCATGCAAAATAAACTACTTGCCTTTTTGAAAAGACAAGAATTAATAATTACATCAATGATAACGTCCCTCAACGTGATTTTCCTAAGAAATTGAGCCATCGGTGAAATGCTTGCTATCCTTTCGCATGCCTTGGAAATTAATATCCCAAAAAGAATAATTAAGCTGAGGTCGTAATGAGTACTTAGAAAATATTTGCGTTCAACCTTGGAGCTTGAAACTGTTGGCAACATGACACCTCAATATTCGTCCATGCGAGCTATCGGATGGGACTGCCATTGATTTTCACTAATTGATTGTCGCTTCTTAATTTTGCACGCAACAACTCATACCCGCAGATGCAACTAGTTTGGAAACTCAAGCAGGCCTTTGGTGGAAATTTTGAGTTAATAACCGATTAGACTCACGTTTATGGAATGTGGCTATCTCAGATATTTTTATAAATGGGCCCTATTGTAGTAGCAAAATCACACTTAGCAATTAGCAAAAATTGGCATTAGGTGATTAGCTGATATTATCGTTGAGGCAGTTGAGTAGGCTTTGAATTTGTATAGAGAACAAACCTAGGTAGATGAACAAAGTTAGGTACCATGAACACCCCAAATAGGTTGGTCTACAACAAGTCCCAAATAAATTTTCTAGAAGAAATTTCAAATAGGCATCTCAATTGTATGACCAAAAAAAAGCATTCTTTGGCTATCATAGCCATGAAATGGGTTTTGGGTAGAGATTGCATTGAATATGAAGATAAGTATTGGGTGAATACTGATATCTGCTCCCAGAGACTGTCAAATTTTCCATGCTCACCAGGCTTCGTGGTCCTTTCATTGAATTTTAGTACCAGGTCTCCACACTTTAAACCTTGGTCTGAAGATTTCTGGTCGAACCATCTCTTAACCACCTACTGGCGATTGTTCATGACTATTAGGGATTTTTCCCTTTTCTCTTGCACTTCTAGCAACTCGTCCAACTGAACCTCCATAGCTCCATTTTCTTTAATTTCTAGGGATTTGAGTAGCTGTAACGTGAGTATTTCCATAAAGATGGGCAACAATGCCTCTTTCATGTAGACTAGCTCGTATGGAAATTTTTTGAGAGCTTGCTTTGGAGTTATGTGGTCCACCCAGAGTGTTGTTCAGAGGTTTTGTGCCACTCCTTCTCATGATCTGACCTGATCCTTTTAATGAGTCAACCTAAATTTTTGTTAGTTGACTCAGCCAGATCGTTCCCCTATGGGTATTAATTCGATGATTTCTTCAAGAATATGCCATGCATAAGTGCAAATTGACATACCTTAGAGCCTAAGAAAGCCTTGGCATTATCTAAAATGATAGTCTTCGACAGGCCGAATCTCGTTACTAGCCCCTCGAGGAAGTATACAATCTCCGCCTCTGTTGCATTCTTCAGGGGCATGGCTTCAGTCCACCTCCTGAAGTAATCTGTGGTGGTGAAAAATCCACTTGTGGCCAACACTAGAGGTAGGATTGATCATTCTAATGAAATATAGCCCCCATTGCACAAATGGATCGTCCACTACTATCGGATTGAGAGGCATTGTGGAAGTTTTTCTTCTTTTTGTGAAGAATTGACATTCTTTGTAGGTCTTTATCATGTTGTATGCATCATTGTCTAACGTAGGCCAAAAGTACCCTACGCATAGGATTTTGATGGTCGTGGTCTTTGCAAAGAAGTGTCCGCCTTCAGGACTGCTATGGAAGGTACCGAGAATCCTATTTTCTTGCTCTATGGTAACACATTGTATCAATATGCCATTAAAATTACTCTTGAAGAGGAACCCCTTCAATAAGTGAGTATCCATTGTTTTGCAGCCGATAGAATCTTCTTCTCTAAGAAGGGAGTCTTGGCGGATACTTTCTGGTGTGCATAAATCTTACTCTATCTGTCAGCCAGCAGCCTACGGGCTCGAAATCATTTGTCAGGACTAGCTCTGATTGTTCTTCTTCAATTTCCATTTCTTCATCATTTGCCAAATATTCTCATAATCCTCTTCCTTAGATGGTCTTTGTAAGCTTGACCTCAATGTCATATTCAAGGATCTTAGTGATCCAATTGGTCCTTTTTTCGGTGATTTCTCCTTCCAAGATGTATTCGTGCACATTGGAGTGTGTGACATAAACAATAACCTTATTGCAAGATATAAGATGTCAAAACTTCTTGAGTCCCTTTACAATTGTGAATGCTTGTCTTTTAATGAAATTGTAGTTCGTCTCATACTCCTTCAATGTTTGGGAGTGAAATGCTATCGAAATTTTTCCCTTTCCTTCATTGTCCTTTTGAGTCAGAATAGTAGCGATGCTTTTCTTGCTACTAAAAAATTACATTATGAAGTCTTTCAACAAGTATGGATTTACCAGTATGAGAGCTGGAGAAATAGCATCCTTAACCTTCTTGAAGGCTTCCCTTGCTTCTTTCATCCATTTGAAGAATTACCCCTTTTTTAGCATCAGGCTGATTGGTTTAATTATCCTTGCGAAATCAGAAATAAATTTACTTACAAAGTTAAATTTCCCTAGGAAAGAATGGACTCCTTTTTTGTCGACCGGTAGGGGAAGTTCCCTGATCACTTTTACCCTTTCAGGATCAATTGAAATTCCTTCTTTAGACACTACATGTACCAATAATTTGCCTTGCGGTACTCCGAAGATGCATTTTTTTGGGTTTAGGGATACCCCAAACTCCTGGCATATTTTGAAAACCTCCTCTAGATGATCAAAATGGTCATCTTTAGACTGTGAGAATATAGTTAGATCATCTAAATAGATGAGGATAATTTTTTTGACCAGTTCATTGAAAGTGATATCCATTGCCCGATGGAACGTGGCTCCTGCATTTTAGAGGCCGAAAGGAATTTTAGTATATGAGAATGTTCCCCACTTGGTAGTGAATATTGTCTTGTGTTGATCCTCTTCTTTAACCCAGATCTGATTGTAGCCCGAGAAGCCATCTAATAGAGAAAACATCTCCAAACCCGCCACATTTTGCAAGATTGATTCCATGGAAGGTAGTGGGTAATGATCCTTTAGCTATGCTCAATTTAGGTCGTAGAAGTTGACATAGAGATGAATTCCTCCATTCTTATTTTGGACTAGACCAAGGTTAGATACCCATCTACTATGTTTGATTGGAAACACAATCATGGACTGGATTGGCTTTTTAAGCTCTTGAGCCATCAAGACTTCAATCTTTGTATCTATGGGCCTCTGCTTTTGGCAAATGGGTTTAGCACCGTCCGTTAGTTTGATAGTATGCTGGATGATGTCGGGATCATATCCCCTGAGGTCATCATAAGACCAGGCCATGACTCCTTCATATTTTCCATAGAAGTGCATGAGTCGGTTCTTGTCTCGTTGCGAAACTTCTTTTCTGACTTTTAGTTTTCTTCCATCTCCGACCTTAAGGTTGGTATAGTCTACTTGGTCTGCCAAAAATTTTCTCCTATCATTCCTCACATCATCACAATCAAACGAATTCTCAAGAGTAACCAACCCTTTCAAAATTTTATTCGATCTCAGTTGAATGATCTGCCCTCCATATGCTTCTTCAATCTTCAGTTGAAGCTGATCTGCAAACTCCCTTGATTGTTGGATGAACGAGGTGATGTGTTCATCACTTTCAAACACTTTATAGCTTTGGTCGTTATCTGCAATGAAGGGTCAGCCGATCACTTGCACAAAGTCTACATTCTTAATTAGGTCGGAGATAGGATCGAATTGAGATCCTATTGTTACCATGTGATCCACAATTGAATTATGCTCCCTAGGTACTACTTGGATGTTAAAAGCCTCAAAACCTTCAATGAGGTCTTATTCCTTATGTCTATAAGACCACATGTGGACATTATTTGCAGCATAGATGTTGTGGACTTGGTTAATTATAAGTTCGGAGTCTCCGAACACCTTTATTTGCTTGACACCCATGAGCTCTACGAGGCTTAATCCTTGCAAAAGGCCTTCATATTCGACTTCATTGTTTGAGCAAGCAAACTGGAAGTGGAAAGCTTTGAGAATCATATCATCGGTTGGAGATGTTAGGCATATCCTGACACTAGTGCCAACCTTGCACCTTGCACCATCAAAGTGCAGTGCCCAAAGCTCTGAAGTTCGTTCGACCGTGGGGTCTTTTAGTACCTTTGGGATCTCTTGATCCTCATCATAGATGATATAAGTGCCTAACCTGGTAGCATGATAGTTATCGAAGGGATCAACGTCTATGCATTCTCTCAAGAGGACTTATTCTTGCTCAATCCGGTCTCCAACTACCTTCTCATCTTCAAGTATCTCGATACCATGTTTCTTACCTGGTGAAATAAGTATGAGTGGCTTTAAAGTTGATCATGGCTTCATCGGCTACATGTTCCAATTGCAGAGGTTCTGATATTATCTTAAATTTAGCTCCGTGCTTGGTCCTAAGAATTAGGTGTGATCAATCCAAAGAACGGTATCCACCTATCTTTGAGGTGAATTCCCAGGATAGGCAGAGGCCGAACATGGGAGGAACATCTATGATCACAGTATCTTGCAGAACTATGATGCCAGGACAGGAGACTAAAGTCAAGGGGAGATCTTTGATGACACCTATAGTTTCGACCTTGTTCCCATCCAGTTGCATAACCCCCTTCTTTAAGGGCTCATAGCTAAGTCCTAAGGTTTCCGCTATCTGCTTAGGCATGACTGTGGTGCTAACACCAAAATGAATCATGGAATTATGTAGCAATTTATTCCCCACAATGAGAGTTAATAAAAATGGCTTAGGTTTTCTTTTCTCTTCTTTGACTTCAGTTGAAATCTCTTCTACAATATTTGCAAGAACTTTGGTCAGAGGTGATGGTTCGGTAGCCTTTTCTTTGAGCAATTTCTCTGTTGGTCGAACAATCGTATCTTCTCGAAGGGCCTTTTGTAGCAATGAATTTTTCTCTAGAATAGCTAAGATATCCCAAAGGGATACATTAGTAGAAGATTTCTTCAAATTTTCCACTATGTTGAAAGGTGGTGGATTTGGAGGATTCTATTCTTTGGGCCTGGTTATAAAAATATCCTTGCGTAGCTGCAGCTGCGGAGCAATTATTGAAGGACCAGGTGGTTAGTCTAGAATGCTTCTGGGCTACGGAGTGACTGGTTCACCCATGAGTCTCCTCTTCGATCAAGTGTTGTAGCCGGATTGCACCTGTGGGGTCTTTGACGTGGATGCCTCATACGTGAACATTGCTTCTTCTCCTTCCATCCATGAGAAAAGGTCATGGTTGAGAGCTATGTCATTTTCTTGCTCTAGGGACATTCCTTTTAGCTATGTGGTAAGAATCACATTCTCCATTTGGGGAGAGGCATATGTATAACCTCTTGAATTTGGTGCCAGACCTTGGTTGCGCTGCTCTGCAAATTTTTGCTATAAATTGCCACATGGACAATTTTGAGGCATATGTGCATCACTGCAAGGGGAAACACTAGAGATTGATATCTTTGGTGAGGTTGTTATGCCCTATGGTCGGCTCTCTACTTGTACTTATCTGAGCAACTCATAGAGTAGTAGGAACTGGAACTATTTGGTTAGCTGTCTAAGCCTGCAAATTTGTGCGTGCACCTCCTTGATATTGGTTCTATTGGTAGGAGGGTCTTCCACGTTGATAAATTTGGTAGGATGGTCTTGGAGGAGCAGCCTGGTTGTGCTTGATAGTGGTTACTTCATTTTCTAGGTTCCACAAAAATTCTCTCATGTCACTCATCTCGTCCTTCGAAGAGCTAGATGTAGAAGCAACATTTTGTGGCGTGCTTGGATATGTGTACATAGATGGAGGAGGTGTGGGTGCATTGGTAGATGGCCTCTCCTGGGTGGGAATTGATACTTCAAGAAATATCAACATGATTGGCTGAGGCAGAAACTTCCCGGTGTCAATCAAATTGTTCTCCACCTTAACTGCTATGCTGTATGCATTTGGTAATGTGGTTCCATCAAGTGACTAGATCATCATCGAGATATCAACGTTGATAGATTTCAAGTAGAACATGAATGCTAATTCAACTAGTGGATGGATAGCAGTCAGGATTCTCTTCCAGGTTGTATGGAACCGGGTGTTGAAGTCCATCATGGCTTCAGATGGGGTCCGCTTTATTATCACTAGTTGATGATATAGTGAAGACTTGTCTCCGTCGTTCAAGAATATTTCATAGAAAGGATCTCCAAGCTAATCCTAGGTACCGATGGTGTTAGTCAGAAGAGTGTGATACCAGTCTAATGCTTTTCCTTTGAAGGAGTTCGCAAGCAACCTTAGTGCTATGTTTTGATCTGTAACTTCGACTCTGTGCACTAAACACACATCCGCCACATCTTGCAGATGTTCAGATGGTGTTCTTGAACCATCTTCGATTAATTTAGGAATAGATTTTAGAGTAGAGACCGAGATAGGGGCCCAAACAATGGGTGTAACTGGGGCTGCAAGGGGACTTCCGGTATCCCAAGCCATATAATTCTTGTTTCCAATTTGCAACATGGTTGGTGGATGGATCCTGACATTTACTAGATGAGTTCAGGTTCGTGATGTTACTAACGGAGGTACTAACAAGCTAGGATTATTTTTTGTTTGAGACCTAGTAATGGGCCGATGGCTCATACACCTTATGATTTAGGTACATTTAAACGGTCCCACCAGTCGTGCTAGAAAAAGAAACTATTGATGTGAAAAATTGACAAGGTAACAACCTTTTATGGGAAACTTAGTTAAAGCAGAGACCTATTGCGCTAAACTGAGTGACCTCCGAGTTTTTAAAGAAGCCGACTTCCTTTATAATTTGGGGAGTTGAGAAGGGATAGAAAGAAACAAAAATAAAATAAATTTAATCTAAGGCGATGTGCCAAAAGGTCAATATGAGCACGATAAACCTATCTTTAAGATATGATTTAAGGGTCATTCAACAATCTTCTATGTCTCAGATCAACAAAGATAAAAATGAAAATCTGAACACTTTATTCAATGACATTAAATAACTTCCACATATCCACTAAAAAGAAGAGTCGAAGACATGATGTTAATCAACTAGATTATATTAAAATTATAGAAGTCTATGAATAAATTGTTCAATACAATAAAGGCACAGTATACAACTTTATCGAATAGCCAAGAAGCAAAAAGGCCAAACAATGGCACAATCTGCAAATCTTATACCACAAGCTAAAACAATACAAAAGGCCTATTCTTTCCACAAATTTTTCTGCCAATTCCGAATATTTCTTCAAAAGAAGGAGCAGTATTTGTAATTAAAATCCCACCCCCTAGTGAGCCAGTAACAGAAAAGATCCCCAGATCATGAGCAATGATGCATATAGCAATGATTCCTTTGACTGTTACAATGGAAAAGATTTGAGCCATGAATGTGGTTGCGCTCAAGCTAGATGCATCCCTTGTGAATGATAGTAGTGGTCCAAGCAGAATAGTGCCGACATGTGTCATCCTTTTACGATGGTCATTACAACACGTGGAAGCAATGGTGTGGACATTGCTTGCTCCTTCTACAGTATGATAAATCCTTTAGAAGATCCATGTGGCTAAAGGTCAGGGCCCGACATTCATTCCTCCCTCATTGCGACGAAGGCTTGCATGGTGAAGACACGTGGAGGTCCTCCCTACAAATGACGCTACTGGTTGGGCCTGCTAAGAAATGTATGCAGATAGATGTTACGTGGCATGCGGTTGGGGCCCGATAGGGAAGTGAAGGGAAGAAACCTTGAAGAATGTGTATGGTCGATATGTGTAAGCATGGCGGGAGCCGTTTGAATAGCGAAGGAAGCCATTCTTTTAAAGATCGTTGAGCGCACACGTGGTGATTGTTTGATGAAGCCTTCGTGAAAGGAGCCCAGTGATGTTTTTAATTGATGGGGTACAAGTCGGTACTTAGAAAAACAAAAATACCCCAAAGGGAGCTCAGGGAAATTTGTATTCATAGTTATGTTATCCATTCTATAGTTATTTGATTAAAATAACAAAAAAAAAAATCCTTTAATTTGACCAAGTTTAGCATTATCTTCTGGGGTTCCTTGGCAGGGGTGTTACACCTGGTATCAGAGCCCAAGTTCTAACACTAGGTACTCTGGTTTCATATGAGCCCATTATGTTGTCCTAGTTTCTTGGACTCTTGAAATTATGTTTTTCCCTTTTTTCCATCCTCGCCTAACAACCTTAGACTTGTCCTTCATGGAGTTTACGTATAACAATGGGTACTACAGTTCTATTGATATTTCCCCTTTTTCAAGCCTTGTATGGTTGTCCTTGTTCTTGTGGGTGCGTCCGCGAAAGAGTATGATCCGCTATGGAAATGGCTCTAAGCTTGCACCATGTTTTGTAGGGTCATTCAAGGTTTTAGAGAGGATCGGCTTTGTTTCATATCATCTTGCTTTGCCACTCAGTATATTGCGTATCCACAAAGTATTTCATGTTTCTGTTCTCAGGCCATACTATCCAGATATTTCACATGTTCTTGATTGGAATACCTTGTAGGTAGAGAACGAGCAACTAGCTTTGGAATACGTGGGCATTCTGCAACACAAGAGACTCGCCCTCAGGGGTCGAGACGTTGAATAGGTGAGGATCCAGTGGGATCCTAATGATGAGTTTTCGACCACTTGGGAGGATGCATCTCGGATGTGGGAGTTGTACCCTTTCTTGTTTGGAGGCTTCTTGGGCCCGATTCTAGAGGGGGAGGGTGTAGTACCTCTCATACTATTTCCTTGATAGACTGATAGTTGATTTGTTTTATGATGAGACATTATGATACATTATATGATGCTAGACTTATTTCTATGATGATGCATTTGATGACACTTTTGTTACTTGAGGTTTTATGCACATGTTATAATTAGTATATGGTTTTATTTGATTATGAGGACTAACCCTATCATCAACATTATGTGATTATTTTATCATGATTGTTATGTGATTATCATGTGATACATCTTATTCTAATTTCTATGTAGCTGATTGTTTATGAGTTGATTTGATTACTAGGTGTTGTTCCTACTGATTTGATTGAGTGAAAGAGATAGTGTCGCATCACTCATTTGTGAGTACCCTACGAAATTGTGATTACCTTTCATAGTGTGACTATTATATGTATATGTATATGTGCAACCGTTTTGTGTGCTACAGGTTGTAGGTACCAGGAATTGACTCCACTTGAATTACAGGTTTGAGCATGCCTTGAACCCAATGGATTAGTTGATCAGAGATAACACTTGATCCCCTAACCCTAGCCTTCATCCTCGAAGAGGATGAGTATCCGATTCGACACCCTATTAGTATTGTTAGTATTGTTAATGTTGTCAGTGGTTAGTCAGTGTTGCTTGGGGTTTTGCATTTTGACCCTAGATAGTGGTCAGGTAATTATTTTGGAATTTGGCTCTATTTAATTTAAATTGTTTGGAAAATGCTAATTGGATGTCTTATGGATTAAAATAATTTTCTAAGTAAAAGGTATACTTTGATAAATAAATATATAAATATATAATCTTAGTTAATAATAAAATAAATTTATAATGTAATGTTAAAATTAACAAATAATAATAAGGTAAATAAATAAAATAATATAAGGTTGGAGTTATTTAATTAATTATAATATGTAAGTAAATGTTGGGTAAATGGTTTTACTCGTTTGTGTAAATTTGGATATCTATCCTATTTTATTGTTATGATTTTAAATGAAAAATATTTTAATTAATTATGCTGAAGGCGTGTCCCTATATAAAGTTTCTAAGTTGATTTTCTCCTTCAACGGTTGAAACATAAAAGGAGGCCTTGGTTGACAGTGAAACAAATCTCAACAATCTATTATTTTTTGCCATTTTTCGACTGTTTTCTGCCATTTCCTTATTGTTTTTCTCCGACGCTTCCATTTAGCTGGCCGAATCTCAGTCCTTCCTCATTTTTCGCCATTGCAAACCGATTTTCATTGCTTTCCCCAGTCTCCCTGCGAGCTGCAACTTGAAAATAAGGTTTTAACAAGGGTTTTAGAGTATGCTTATATTTTCTAGCGTCGTCGTCATGGAAGGAGGGGTGAAATATAAAACCTAAAGTTTCTTCACCTGGCGTTAGGGTTTCATCTTTGAATGAGGTGCCTTTAAAAGCATATCGACGACTATCTTATGTCTGTATTAATGCAAGACAATTAAATGAATCTCGGTCATTCATTGTTTTCACAAAAGGCTGGCTTCATCAGTTTTTCTTCTTGCTGCTTCCACCGCCTTCACCTATCATAATATGCAAAAATAAATGGTTTTGACTTACGTTAATGTTGAAATATTATTAGCTTTCCCTTGCCATTAAATCGATATTATTAACGATTGATTCCAATATCGTTATAGAAATAAATCAACGATAGGTAGGTAGTATTATAATCCATTGTAATACCGATGCCTTTACCAAAAGAGAATTGGAGCCGGCTAACTGCTAGACAAAATTCACCTATGTACATCAAAAAATACATGAAAAATATACACATGAACATACATGGATACATACATAACATGATGAGACCGTCGTAGTGCGGGGCCCGCCAGATGCATGAAATTGGCGGAGGGGATGAAACGTCCGATCTACAGTCAGGCAAGAGTTAACAGCGCAATTAGGTGCGTTTTCCTGCTCGTTACCAGGCACAGAAAGCGGGCGGGTTAGCTTCGTCGGCAAGTTTCTTGTGCAGCACGGGAAAAGTGGAAGGGAATGACGTGGGCCTTTTCTATTTGGAGAAAGCAAGGTGAAAATACTATTTGTTTCTTGTTTCCTGTCTGCATGTTGAAAAGGAAAGCTGAAGGTCTGAGAGCACGTGCATGAATTCGAGGAGAATACCGACCAAACTAGCTGAAGTGTGGAGTGCACATGGAGGATTTGGAGGAGAATACACATGAAAGCGAGGTGAGGGGTAATTTTGTTGCAAGCAGAGGGTTTTACAAGTTCTTTGTGTTTGAAATTTGGGAAACAGAATGTGGAGTATTTTAGTTGTTCGAATGTCTTCAAAATCACACATTCCATTGTTGTGTTTCAATTTCACACCATTGAAAAAAGAAACTGCAAAAATAATTTTGAATGGGAAATGTAATGCTGGGTTTCAATAAAAAAAACTGTCCAAAATTATTCTGAATGGGAAACACAGTGCTGGGTTTCATTTTTTTGAATCTCCTTGTTTTAATGTAGAGGGTTTTACAAGTTCTTTGTCTTTGAAATTTGAGAAATAGAATGGGGAGTATTTCGGTTGCTCGAATGTCTTCAAAATCACACATTCCATTGTTGTGTTTCAATTTCGCACCATTGAAAAAAGAAACTGCAAATAATAGAGGGTTTTACAAGTTCTTTGTCTTTGAAATTTAGGAAACAAAATGCGGAGTATTTCGGTTGCTCGAATGTCTTCAAAATCACACATTCCATTGTTGTGTTTCAATTTCACACCATTGAAAAAAGAAATTGCAAAAAATAATTCTGAATGGGAAATGCAGTGTTGGGTCTCAATAAAAAAGCTGTCCAAAAATATTCTCAATGGGAAACACAGTGCTGGGTTTCATTTTTTTGAATCTCCTTGTTTTAATGTAGAGGGTTTTACAAGTTCTTTGTCTTTGAAATTTGGGAAACAGAATGGGGAGTATTTCGGTTGCTCGAATGTCTTCAAAATCACACATTTCATTGTTGTGTTTCAATTTCGCACCATTGAAAAAAGAAACTGCAAATAATAGAGGGTTTTACAAGTTCTTTGTCTTTGAAATTTAGGAAATAGAATGTGGAGTATTTCGGTTGCTCGAATGTCTTCAAAATCACACATTCCATTGTTGTGTTTCAATTTCGCACCATTGAAAAAAGAAACTGCAAAAAATAATTCTAAATGGGAAACGCAGTGCTAGGTCTCAATAAGAAAAGCTGTCCAAAAATATTCTCAATGGGAAACACAATGCTAGATTTCATTTTTTTGAATCTCCTTGTTTTAATGTAGAGGGTTTTACAAGTTCTTTGTCTTTGAAATTTGGGAAACAAAATGTGGAGTATTTCGGTTGCTCGAATGTCTTCAAAATCACACATTCCATTGTTGTGTTTCAATTTCGCATCATTGAAAAAAGAAACTGCAAATAATAATTCTTAATGGGAAACGCAGTGTTGGATTTCAATAAAAAAACTATCCAAAATTATTCTCAATGGGAAAAACAGTGCTGGGTTTCATTTTTTTGAATCTCCTTGTTTTAATGTAGAGGGTTTTGCAAGTTCTTTGTCTTTGAAATTTGGGAAACAGAATGTGGAGTATTTCGGTTGCTCGAATGTCTTCAAAATCTCAAATTCCGTTGTTGTGTTTCAATTTCGCACCATTGAAAAAAGAAATTGCAAATAATAATTCTGAATGGGAAACGCAGTGCTAGGTCTCAATAAAAAAATTGTTCAAAATTATTCTCAATGGGAAACACAGTGCTGAGTTTCATTTTTTTGAATCTCCTTGTTTTAATGTAGAGGGTTTTACAAGTTCTTTGTCTTTGAAATTTGGGAAACAAAATGGAGAGTATTTCGGTTGCTCGAATGTCTTCAAAATCACACATTCCATTGTTGTGTTTCAATTTCGCACCATTGAAAAAAGAAACTGCAAATAATAGAGGGTTTTACAAGTTCTTTGTCTTTGAAATTTAGGAAAACAAATGTGGAGTATTTCAGTTGCTCGAATGTCTTCAAAATCACACATTCCATTGTTGTGTTTCAATTTCGCACCATTGAAAAAAAAATGAAAAAAATAATTCTGAATGGGAAACGCAGTGCTGGGTCTCAATAAAAAAGCTGTCCAAAAATATTCTCAATGGGAAACACAGTGCTGGGTTTCATTTTTTTGAATCTCCTTGTTTTAGTGTAGAGGGTTTTACAAGTTCTTTGTCTTTGAAACTTGAGAAAGAAAATGTGGAGTATTTCGGTTGCTCGAATGTCTTCAAAATCACACATTCCACTATTGTGTTTCAATTTTGCACCATTGAAGAAAGAAACTGCAAATGATAATTCTGAATGGGAAACGCAGTGTTGGGTTTCAATAAAAAAACTGTCCAAAATTATTCTCAATGGGAAAAAGAGGGTTGGGTTTCATTTTTTTTGAATCTCCTTGTTTTAATGTAGAGGGTTTTACAAGTTCTTTGTCTTTGAAATTTGGGAAATAGAATGTGGAGTATTTCGGTTGCTCGAATGTCTTCAAAATCTCACATTCCATTGTTGTGTTTCAATTTTGCACCATTGAAAAATGAAACTGCAAATAATAATTTTGAATGGGAAATGCAGTGCTGGGTCTCAATAAAAAAAGTGTCCAAAATTATTCTCAATGGCAAACACAGTGGTGGGTTTCATTGTTTTGAATATCCTTGTTTTAATGTAGAGGGTTTTACAAGTTCTTTGTCTTTGAAATTTGGGAAATAGAATGTGGAGTATTTCGGTTGGTTAAATGTCTTCAAAATATCACATTCCATTGTTGTGTTTCAATTGTGTACCATTGAAAAAAGAAAGTGCAAATAATAATTCTGAATGGGAAACGCAGTGCTGGGTCTCAATAAAAAAACTATCCAAAATTACTCTCAATTGGAAACACAGTGCTGGATTTCATTTTTTTGAATCTCCTTGTTTTAATGTAGAGGGTTTTACAAGTTCTTTGTCTTTGAAATTTGGGAAACAGAATGGGGAGTATTTCGGTTGCTCGATTGTCTTCAAAATCACACATTCCATTGTTGTGTTTGAATTTCGCACCATTGAAAAAAGAAAGTTTAAATAATATAGGGTTTTACAAGTTCTTTGTCTTTGAAATTTAGGAAACAGAATGTGGAGTATTTCTGTTGCTCGAATGTCTTCAAAATCACACATTCTATTGTTGTGTTTCAATTTCGCACCATTGAAAAGAGAAATTGCAAAAAATAATTTTGAATGGGAAACACAGTGCTGGGTCTCAATAAAAAAGCTGTCCAAAAATATTCTCAATGGGAAACATAGTGCTGGGGTTCATTTTTTTGAATCTCCTTGTTTTAATGTAGAGGGTTTTACATGTTCTTTGTCTTTGAAATATGGGAAACAGAATGTGGAGTATTTTGGTTGCTCGAATGTTTTCAAAATCACACATTACATTGTTGTGTTTCAGTTTCACACCATTGAAATAAGAAACTTCAAATAATAATTCTGAATGGGAAACGCAGTGCTGGGTTTCAATAAAAAAACTAACCAAAATTATTCTCAATAGGAAAAATAGTGCTGGGTTTCATTTTTTTGAATCTCCTTGTTTTAATGTAGAGGGTTTTACAAGTTCTTTGTCTTTGAAATTTGTGAAACAAAATGTGGAGTATTTCGGTTGCTCGAATGTCTTCAAAATCTCACATTCCATTGTTGTGTTTCAATTTTGCACCATTGAAAAAAGAAACTGCAAATAATAATTTTGAATGGGAAATGCAGTGCTGGGTCTCAATAAAAAAACTGTCCAAAATTATTCTCAATGGGAAACACAGTGCTGGGTTTCATTTATTTGAATCTCCTTGTTTTAATGTAGAGGGTTTTACAAGTTCTTTGTCTTTGAAATTTGGGAAACAGAATGTGGAGTATTTCGGTTGCTTGAATGTCTTCAAAATCACACATTCCATTGTTGTGTTTCAATTTCGCACCATTGAAAAAAGAAAACTACAAATAATAATTCTGAATGGGAAACGCAGTGCTAGGTGTCAATAAAAAAATTGTCCAAAATTATTCTCAATGGGAAACACAGTGCTGGGGTTCATTTTTTTGAATCTCCTTGTTTTAATGTAGAGGGTTTTACATGTTCTTTGTCTTTGAAATGTGGGAAACAGAATGGGGAGTATTTCGGTTGCTCGAATGTCTTCAAAATCACACATTCCATTGTTGTGTTTTAATTTTGCACCATTGAAAAAAAAAACTACAAATAATAATTTTGAATGGGAAACACAGTGCTGGGTTTCAATAAAAAAACTATCCAAAATTATTCTCAATGGGAAAAACAATGCTGGGTTTCATTTTTTTGAATCTCCTTGTTTTAATGTAGAGGGTTTTACAAGTTGTTTATCTTTGAGATTTGGGAAATAGAATGTGGAGTATTTCGGTTGCTCGAATGTCTTCAAAATCTCACATTCCATTGTTGTGTTTCAATTTCCCACCGTTGAAAAAAGAAAGTGCAAATAATAATTCTGAATGGGAAACGCAGTGCTGGGTCTCAATAAAAAAACTGTCCAAAATTATTCTCAATAGGAAACACAGTGCTGGGTTTCTTTTTTGAATCTCCTTGTTTTAATGTGGAGGGTTTTACAAGTTCTTTGTCTTTGAAATTTGGGAAATAAAATGGAGAGTATTTCGGTTGCTCGAATGTCTTTAAAATTTCACATTCCATTGTTGTGTTTGAATTTCGCACTATTGAAAAAAGAAATTGCAAATAATAGAGGGTTTTACAAGTTATTTGTCTTTGAAATTTAAGAAACAGAATGTGGAGTATTTCCGTTGCTCGAATGTCTTCAAAATCACACATTCCATTGTTGTGTTTCAATTTCACACCATTGAAAAAAGAAACTGAAAATAATAATTCTGAATGGGAAACGCAGTGCTGGGTCTCAATAAAATTTTTTTCCAGAATTATTCTCAATGGGAAACACAGTGCTGGGTTTCATTTTTTGAATTTCCTTGTTTTAATGTAGAGGGTTTTGCAAGTTCTTTGTCTTTGAAATTTGGGAAACAGAATGTGGAGTATTTCGGTTGCTCGAATGTCTTCAAAATCAGACATTCCATTGTTGTGTTTGAATTTCGCACCATTGAAAAAAGAAACTGCAAATAAAAACGCAGTGCTGAGTTTCAATAAAAAAACTGTCCAAAATTATTCTCAATGGGAAACACAGTACTGGGGTTCATTTTTTTGAATATCCTTGTTTTAATGTAGATGGTTTTACAAGTTCTTTATCTTTGAAATTTGGGAAACAAAATGTGGAGTATTTCGGTTGCTCGAATTTCTTCAAAATCTCACATTCCATTGTTGTGTTTCAATTTCGCACCATTGAAAAAAGAAACTACAAATAATAATTCTGAATGGGAAACACAGTGCTGGGTTTCAATAAAAAAACTGTCCAAAATTATTCTCAATGGGAAAAACAGTGCTGGGTTTCATTTTTTTGAATCTCCTTGTTTTAATGTAAAGGGTTTTACAAGTTCTTTGTCTTTAAGATTTGAGAAATAGAATGTGGACTATTTCGGTTGCTCGAATGTCTTCAAAATCTCACATTCCATTGTTGTGTTTCAATTTCACACCGTTGAAAAAAGAAAGTGCAAATAATAATTATGAATGGGAAACGCAGTGCTGGGTCTCAATAAAAAAAGTGTCCAAAATTATTTTCAATGGGAAACACAGTGCTGGGTTTCATTTTTTTGAATCTCCTTGTTTTAATGTAGAGGGTTTTACAAGTTCTTTGTCTTTGAAGTTTGGGAAACAGAATGTGGAGTATTTCGGTTGCTCGAATGTCTTCAAAATCACATATTCCATTGTTGTGTTTCAATTTCGCACCATTGAAAAAAGAAAGTGCAAATAATAATTCTGAATGGGAAACGCAGTGCTGGGTTTCAATTAAAAAACTGTCCAAAATTATTCTCAATGGGAAACACAGTGCTGGGTTTCATTTTTCTGAATCTCCTTGTTTTAATGTAGAGGGTTTTACAAGTTTTTTGGCTTTGAAATTTGGGAAACAGAATGTGGAGTATTTCGGTTACTCGAATGTCTTCAAAATCTCACATTCTATTGTTGTGTTTCAATTTCGCACCGTTGAAAAAAGAAATTGCAAATAATAATTCTGAATGGGAAACGCAGTGTTGGTTCTCAATAAAAAAACTGTCGAAAATTATTCTCAATGGGAAACACAGTGTTGGGTTTCATTTTTTTGAATCTCCTTGTTTTAATGTAGAGGGTTTTACAAGTTCTTTGTCTTTGAAATTTGGGAAACAAAATGGGGAGTATTTCGTTGCTCGAATATCTTCAAAATCACACATTCCATTGTTGTGTTTCAATTTCACACCATTGAAAAAAGAAACAGCAAATAATAATTCTGAATGGGAAACGCAGTGTTGGGTTTCAATAAAAAAATTGTCCAAAATTATTCTCAATGGGAAAAATAGTGCTGGGTTTCATTTTTTTGAATCTCCTTGTTTTAATGTAGAGGGTTTTACAAGTTCTTTGTTTTTGAGATTTGGGATATAGAATGTGGAGTATTTCGGTTGCTCGAATGTCTTCAAAATCTCACATTCCATTGTTGTGTTTCAATTTTGTGTTAGAGTAAAGGTCTTAACTTAATTATGTTGATTAAGTTACTTTTATTCCCTTCTTAAGATTTTACGTTAGTTTGCATAAAGTGACATTTAATAATTATATTAATTATTAAATGTTATCCTATAAGGGCTTCTATTAAGGTTTTTCCTATTAGGGTTTTATTAGAGTTTGCATGATCTCCTTTTTATAAGGATTGATCCCATTGTATTTCATATCAATTCATTCTCTCATTCTCTCTGATATATACATTTTCAGTTTTCAGAGAACCCTTGCTTGTTTGTCTCCATCTCTTCTTTTGTGATAGGTTATTTGCATGCAGGTGATCTTCGGGGTTTGTGGTGTTGTATTTTCTCAACTCCTACATGGTATCAGAGCTCCACACCTGTTGCTTCCTGTTATTGTTTTGAAGATTTTTGGAGCTTCAAGGGTTTAGGGTTTGTTTTCTTGATCTAGGGCATACCTGCAATTTTGAAGCTTTTTCAGCTCAAACGGACATCGCCATTGCGACCGCAGCGGTCCAAAACCCCTAAATCGATTGTTCATTCGTCCATTTTGGACAAAGTCAAAATATGAGGCAAAAAAATTTTGCCGGTACGGCCGTACGACCGTCCGCCTACCTGGTAAATTTTTTCTCGGAATTTTCTTTTTCGCCTATTTTTCGAAAAAAATAAATTTCGTCAAAATTTTTATGCAAAAAAAAACATTGTAACTAGAATTTTTGTTAGAATTTTTTAAGCCTTTTTATGGCTTGCCCAGGCCGAAGGTGCTTACGGTACTTGCGCAAGGTACTGCGCAGGCCAGTACCTGCGCAGTCCCCTGCACAGGGAACCTGCACCCACATGGGTTGCGGTGGGGGTGGGCCCACGTGCCTCCCCCACCCAAAATTTTTTAAATTTTTTTTGCATTATACTTTTTTTATGATTTAAAAAAAAAAAAAAATCAAATATTTTTTTAATATAAAAAACAATTTTTTTCTGTAATAGCCCAATCGCACTTTTACGGTGACGGCCGTTTGGCCGTGAAATTTAACCTAGTGTTTTTGCTGCAATGGCCGTATGACCGTCAAAGTTAACCCGACACTGGTTTTTTCCCTCTTTGGAGCTGATTTATTCTGGAGGCCATAACTTGGGCATACAATATGATTTTTTGGCAAACAAGATATCATCGGAAAGTTGGTGTTCTCATCTTTCCAGTGGTGTGGGTCTCATTGCATCTTTTTTCCGTTGGTGCATTCTATAGCCAGTTGAAGACAAAGGGGCTATTTTTAGTCTCAAACTCATAACTTTTGATCAGTTTCTCCATTTTTCGCAATCTTAGCAGCGTTGGAACCATATTTCAGAGCTCTTCAGTTTCATCCATGCCATTTTTCTAGATTTCACTTTAGGTATATTTTATTCAGTTATTTGTGTTTTCACACTCTAGTGGATTACCCTGACATATTTGCTCTTGGAAACTTTTGTTCGTATGGGATGCTTTGTTCTTGGCTATTCTTCATGTATTTCCAGCATTTTGTCCTTTGAGGACATTTTGAGCATCATTTGTAAGCTATCTTTTATGTAAACGTACTGAGATAAAGTGCCACACTATTATACATGCATCTTTTGGGGATTTTTCACATAAGATTGTGCCATATTTTGTACTCGCACTGATATTATAAAGTGTCATGAGGGGTTGTGTAGTTTGCCTTTGTTTTGCCATCACATCTTTGTCCGGTGAATATCCCTCCATGACGACATTGAATCCATACCATGGGGGGTTGTGTAGTTTTCCTTTGTTTGCCATCACACCTTTGTCCGGTGAGTGTCCCTCCACGATGACCATGGACCCATATGATTCCAGCCTCATGCATGTGTGCTTTGTTTTGCACACCACTTTTTTAGTTGTAGGTGCTATCTTGCGCACTTTCAGATGTTTCTTCTCCTTCATGCACTACAGGGTGTTTCACATCATTTCAGTGGATCTGTCAGGCTCTCACAGTTCAGCATTATTGGGGGGTATTATACTGTTCATGCTAATGCTTCCTTGGTTTCGCCCTGGAAGGGATCTTCCATTCTTAGTTGATCAGTGTTTCAGACTATTGGTTCTTGTGCCATCTGTATCTTCGTTCTAGGTGTTTGCCTTTGTTTTCCATTTGATTCGAGTAGTGTCATATGGCCACTTATGTAGATTATTGTCTTCTTGTTCCTGATCATCCTATCTTCAGCAGAGGTTCTTCAACACCATAGCAGTCATCTTTCAACAGTTGTTTACAGCTTCTTCTGCTTCCGTGATGTTCTTCTTTTTGGCCTTCTGCATCTCTTTTTGGAGTAGAGCTTTTTCCCATGAGGTTTTCTCTATTTCTCCATTTTACAGAGATTTGGTTGTATTTGGGTACCTGATTTGGCCTAGTTTCCGGGACCCATGTTTGCCTTCTTGCATTGTAGTTACCTTTGCTTTTCTTGCATTTGTTTGTAGTTGCATTGTTGCTCATCTTAAGGGGGGGTGTTAGAGTAAAGGTCTTAACTTAATTATGTTGATTAAGTTACCTTTATTCCTTTCTTAAGATTTCATGTTAGTTTGCATAAAGTGACATTTAATAATTATATTAATTATTAAATGTTATCCTATTAGGGCTTCTATTAGGGTTTTTCTTATTAGGGTTTTATTAGGGTTTGCATGATCTCCTTTTTATAAGGATTGATCCCATTGTATTTCATATCAATTCATTCTCTCATTCTCTCTCATATATACATTTTCAGTTTTCAGAGAACCCTTGCTTGTTTGTCTCCATCTCTTCTTTTGTCACAGGTTATTTGCATGCAGGTGATCTTCAGGGTTTGTGGTGTTGTATTTTCTCAACTCCTACATTTCGTACCGTTGAAAAAGGAAAGTGCAAATAATAAATTTGAATGGGAAACGCAGTGCTGGGTCTCAATAAATAACTGTCCAAAATTATTCTCAATGGGAAACACAGTGCTGGGTTTCATTTTTTTGAATCTCCTTATTTTAATGTAGAGGGTTTTACAAGTTCTTTGTCTTTGAGATTTGGGAAATAGAATGTGGAGTATTTCGATTGCTCGAATGTCTTCAAAATCTCACATTCCATTGTTGTGTTTCAATTTCGCACCATTGAAAAAAGAAAGTGCAAAGAATAATTCTAAATGGGAAACGCCGTGCTGGTTCTCAATAAAAAAACTGTCTAAAATTATTCTAAATGGGAAACACAGTGCTGGGTTTCATTTTTTTAATCTCCTTGTTTTAATGTAGAGGGTTTTACAAGTTCTTTGTCTTTGAAATGTGGGAAACAGAATGGGGAGTATTTCGGTTGCTCGAATGTCTTCAAAATCACACATTCCATTGTTGTGTTTCAATTTCGCACCATTGAAAAAAGAAACTACAAATAATAATTCTGAATGGGAAATTCAATGCTGGGTTTCAATAAAAAAAATCCAAAATTATTCTCAATGGGAAACACAGTGCTGGAGTTCATTTTTTTGAATCTCCTTGTTTTAATGTAGAGGGTTTTACAAGTTCTTTATCTTTGAAATTTGGGAAACAGAATGTGGAGTATTTCGGTTGCTCGAATGTCTTCAAAATCTCACATTCCATTATTGTGTTTCAATTTTGCACCATTGCAAAATGAAACTACAAATAATAATTCTGAATGGGAAACGCAGTGCTGGGTCTCAATAAAAAAAGTGTCCAAAATTATTCTCAATGGAAAACATAGTGCTGGGTTTCATTTTTTTGAATCTCCTTGTTTTAATGTAGAGGGTTTTACAAGTTCTTTGTCTTTGAAATTTGGGAAACAGAATGTGGAGTATTTCGATTGCTCGAATGTCTTCAAAATCACACATTTTATTGTTGTGTTTCAATTTCGCACCATTGAAAAAAGAAACTGCAAATAATAATTATGAATGGTAAACACAGTGTTGGGTTTCAATAAAAAAACTGTCCAAAATTATTCTCAATGGGAAAAATAGTGCTGGGTTTCATTTTTTTGAATATCCTTGTTTTAATGTAGAGGGTTTTACAAGTTCTGTCTTTGAGATTTGGGAAACAGAATGTGGAGTATTTTGGTTGCTCGAATGTCTTAAAATCTCACATTCCATTGTTGTGTTTCAATTTCGCACCGTTGAAAAAAGAAACTGCAAAAAATATTTCTGAATGGGAAACGCAGTGCTGGGTCTCAATAAATAAACTGTCTAAAATTATTCTAAATGGGAAATAACAGTGGTGGGTTTTATTTTTTTGAATCTCCTTGTTTTAATGTAGAGGGTTTTACAAGTTCTTTCTCTTTGAGATTTGGGAAATAGAATGTGGAGCATTTCGGTTGCTCGAATGTTTTCAAAATCTCACATTCCATTGTTGTGTTTCAATTTCGCACTGTTGAAAAAAGAAAGTGCAAATAATAATTCTGAATGGGAAACATAGTGTTGGGTCTCAATAAAAAAACTGTCCAAAATTATTCTCAATGGGAAAAACAGTGCTAGGTTTGATTTTTTTGAATCTCCTTATTTTAATGTAGAGGGTTTTACAAGTTCTTTGTCTTTGAGATTTGGGAAATAGAATGTGGAGTATTTCGGTTGCTTGAATGTCTTCAAAATATCACATTCCATTGTTGTGTTTCAATTTCACACCGTTGAAAAAAGTAAGTGCAAATAACAATTCTGAATGGGGAACGCAGTGCTGGGTCTCAAGAAAAAAACTATCCAAAATTATTCTCAATGGGAAACACAGTGCTGGGTTTCATTTATTTGAATCTCCTTGTTTTAATGTAGAGGGTTTTACAAGTTCTTTGTCTTTGATATTTGGGAAACAAAATGGGGAGTATTTCGGTTGCTCGAATGTTTTCAAAATCACACATTCCATTATTGTTTTTCAATTTCGCACCATTGAAAAAAGAAAGTGCAAAAAATAATTCTGAATGGGAAACATAGTGCTGGGTTTCAGTTATTTTAATCATCGACTTGAAATGTAAAGGGTTTTGTTATGGTCGGTTGCTTGTTTCTTAACACCCACATTTTTGTTAAAGGTGGCAGATTATTGATCCCAAGTTTTTGTTCGACATGGTGCTTCCTGGTGAAGTTGTGAAACACGAAAAATGAGCCAGTACCAATCATTCAGCCTAATCTAATTGGACTCGAGGAGGAACAACTCGAAATTGTTTCTAAGCTACGTTCGCTTGCATGGAAGGAACAGTCCAGCTATGCTGAATATTTGAGGGTGATCTCTATCCTAGATAGAGAGGAAGAGAAAGCAGAATTTAATAATTTGCTTGATGAAATGCTTGCAGAGATTTTACGGGGTCCACTTCCTCCGGATGTTTAGTGAACTTGTTTTCTATCGACTGAAACTTAATCTTTAATTTACATGCATGTAAATTTTGTAATTATGAATAGTCACCGATTTCGTAGGGTGTAATGGAAACAGTGTCTATTATGCAGCCATGGAGCCTTTGAACCCATATTTTGTATTGAGAAAAAAAGGAAATAAGATTGAATCCTTTAGTTTTTTAATATTTTCTTGATCACAAATGTCTTTGTGCTTCTGCGATCATTCTTGAATATGATATTTGCTGAGTCGAATAGTGTTGATTTTATATTTGCTGAATTTGTGAATTCTAAAAGAAATCATCTTGTCAAATTTGTTTGTTGTTTTTATCTTTCCTTGTCTCATTATGGAATGTTACAATACAGTATGACTATCTTCCAAATCACACATTCCATTGTTGTGTAGAAATTTCAGTCGATTGATAAGAAAACTCCACAAAATAATTCTGAATGGGAAACACGATGCTGGGTTATAGTTATTTGAATCTCCTTGTTTAAATGTAGGGGGTTGTATCATGGTGGGTTGCTTGCTTCTTAACACCTACAGTTTTGCAACATGGAATGTCTTCCAAACCACACATTCCATTGTTGTGTTTGAATTTTGCATGATTGAAAGAAAAGTGCAGAAAAAAATTGTTATTCGGAAAACACAGTGTTTGGGTTGTTGGACTATCCGATTTCTAGCATGCGTTTGTGTTATATTTTATGCATAGCTCAATTGAATCTATCACCTTTAATATTCATTGGTTGAACCCGGAACGTCATATTGGTTTTACGTGGGTGAGAACAATGCAAGCACATTTTATCTTTGTTTAATGAATTATTTTTTCCTTCTTCACACAATCCACACTAATTTTAAGTATTCGTCCAATGTTGTGATTTCCTAGAATGGGGAGAGGTTTGAAATGGAAGAAGCTAGATGAATTGGAGGTGCAAGATGTACAAAATGGAGGCTCTCCTTTTTTGTCTTCCGATTTGGAATGGGCTACTATTTCTATCAACAAGGATAAGGTCCCTGACCTTGTTGCAGCAATTCCTCTTAGAAGACTTGATCAGTTCATTCATGGTGAAACGTACGTTGAAGGTGTAGAAACAAAATTTTTGGACAAGAAAATAAGAGAACCTACCACCTCCTGTGCCATCTACGAGAAAACTTATAGCAAAACAATTTTGTATAAGAGGCTTATATATATCCACATTCGTTTCTATGGCCGAATGATATTTTACTCTCTTGGTTGAACATGATGAGATGATGCCTTTCTTGTAGCTACTGCTGTCAATACGGTCCTAAAGACAATAGAAACCAGCCTCCACCAGAGAAGAAACCACATAAGATGTTCATACAAAAGCGAGGTTGTCAATACCACTTCATGGTAAAGGTTATGGAAGGCAAACCTGATGTTGCCTATATTATCTACAAAGAAATGTTCCACGTAGATAAAAATGGTGAATTTTTCCATGGCATTCATGACACAAGTGGAGAGAAGTGTTCTATGTTTGCCGCTAATCTATCCACGGAGTACAAAAGCTATATTGAAAGCCTTTTGCTCATGGATGTCAGTGTCAATGCAATAATGGATAGACACGTCAGCGATCCTTTGTTATATGGCATGATGTCCAAGAGGGATCAATTCCTTACAAGAAAAGATGTAATGAATGCATGGTGAAAGGTGTGTTGTACTCACGCACAAAAACACAAAGTTGATTCCACAAGTATCCTACTGTGGAGTGGAGAAGACTTTGAAAACTTCTTCTACTTTCAATGGTCTGATGGGAACAATACGCGTTTTGTTATCGGGGTTCAGACTCCATGGATGTTGGATAGGATGGTTAGTTGCTCACACAATTCAGTAATCTTGATGGATTCCACATTTACAACTAACAAATATGAGGTGAGGCCTTACAAACATTGACAAATAGTTTGTCATGTTTTCAATGATCTTACTGGCTGTAAACTTCACAATGTTCATGTCGAGTTGTTCTCTCTACAGTACCCATTGTATACTCTCCTTATTTTCGATGAGCAACAAAGTGGTGTGCCGATTGCATGGGTAGTATCCTCACGAAACAAGATTGAGGACATCTCTGCATGGCTACGTGTATTGCTCGAATGAGGAAGAAGAGCCAAGCCCGACTGGAGAATCAATTCATTTTTGACCGATGATGCGAGTGCAGAGATCCAAGCCATACAGTATGTGCATCCCTTTCTTCATTTGTGTACCTTTCTCATTTGCTATTCATTTTCAATGCCACTTTCTCATGCAGTCAAGCGGTAAACAATATCATTGGTATTGTTTATTAGGGCTATCTTTCAATGCCGTGTGCTTCTATGCCTTTGGCATGTCAAAAGGGCTTGGCTAAAGAATGTATACAAGTATGCAGCCAAGGAAAGGGAAATGGATGTCTTCCGCAGTCTTGGCATGATCATGATGGCAATCGTTGACACCGAAGATTCCATCACTCAGCTATTGAACTCTTTCTTTGAGGAGTTCAATGATCAGGCTCGATTCTTAGAGTACTTCAAGAAGACTTGGTGCGAAGGAGAAGGTCAAATTGGTCAGTTGACAATTTTCGTCACCTCGCATGATTCGCACCATTCAAATTCTTTGATGTCACATCTAATATGTTGTGGCTTACTTGACTATTGGATGTTTTTGTTCACAGCCATGTGGGAAAAAAATTGCAGACTATTCCCACATGCCAACTAGGATACGAATGCAGTCATTGAGTACTACCATTGCTTACTAAAAACTCGGTACTTGTGCGATCGTTTAAAAAAATGAAATAGGAGAATGGACTATTTGTATTACACACTTGTGTATAAAATGGAACCATTCTATAGGCATAAGGAAAAGTTGCAGCATTATGGTTTTCTGACAAACAAAAATTATTTAAATATGTGATCTAGTGTGGAGCGAGCCAAGGCAATTTCAGACGATGACTGTATTCTCGATGAAACAAATCCTGGATGCTACTGGGTGAAAAGTCAAAGTAGGTCAATGCACTACCTTGTTCGGAAATTTGGGGAGCACCTTTTTGTTTGTAACTGCCCTTGGAGTTTGGAGGGGAACACTTGCAAACATGTTGTGAAGGTTGCTCACTTGATTAAAAGATCATTTTTCGTTGAAGGGGTGCTCCATGGTAAGTGAATTTCAATTCGAATTGCGTTACTTTATTGGTGTCAATTATGTTTTTTATTTTCTACAGCCTAATACAAATTTCTTTTGGGTCCTCATTTAGATGGGGGAGGTCAACTGATTGATTCAAACATAGATTTCAACGAGACATTGTCAGAGGGGGCCGTAGAAGAAAACAACACTAATGTTTTGACCCCTGTGCAAGCTCCTTCTATGACTCATGTTTATGATGAACATGTGGTGACAATGTCTCTTTGGAATGACACTAACAAGCTCTTGAAGAAAGTGATGCGTACACCGCCACAATCTCTACAGTGCAAAATGCATGGATAGGTTTGTAGAAGACCTACGACAATCAAATGCATTTCCATTTGAATTCATTATGGATCCTGATCAAGCTGCAAGTAGCACCGTTCGCATGCGTCCATGGTTTAGTGCAACCAGGGATCATCATCGATGTCCAACCCGGTGTACGAAGCATTCCACAAAACAGTCAGATCATCGAACCCCTTTGGATGACTCCTTTCCATTGTCCGTGAACAATAGTTTGAATTTGAATGTCAATATGCAATGTCAGACTTCAGATGCAACTACTATGGATGTGGCAGAGGATACAACATCTAATACGAGTGAGTATGAGAAAACCCATTTCAATTTCTTTATTGTAATAGGAACTATTTTTGTAGATTCCTTTTTCCAATATGTGCTTGTACCACGCCATGAACTTTATGATTTCGTTTATGGATTTTTTTGTTCACTTCAGCATTCCAAACTCGAGAAAGGAGTCCTCGTCGGTGACTATCTTTTGCGGGTCTAAACCCAATGGAAGGTATGGTTCAAATTGAATAACTTTGCTTGCATAAGTCCATTTTTTGGTATGACGTTATATAATTTAAGAAGTGTATTTTTTGAATGATGTAGGGGAAGCGAACCATTCAATGTTTGGTTGCTGATCTTTATAAAATACAGAAGATTTCCAATGAAAAAGGGTGCGTACAAGTTAGTAACTGAGGAAAGTGCATTCAAAGGGGCTGAAAGTTTGTTCCTAAAGCATGGGCAGACATTTCTAAACATGTTTCATATGGTGGTAGAGCATGGGAAGGTTTTGAATACAATATTCTATTAAAGCCTCATTTGATAGAGCTTTTTTTGTGCATAAAGTAAGGGTTTAGTAGATTAGCGTTGCCTTGAGCCTTTGTATTTTTAAAAGTAGATGATGATTTAAGACCTACTCCTTTCTAGATTTTGGCTAATTGAGTGCATTTCCAACGATAGAGTCATGTTTTCAAGCATTCTTTTCAAAACAATAGCATCTCAATTTCTGGTATGTAAAAATTTGGCACAGATGGGTTTCTGGAACATAAAATACCTTATGGAACAAACACTTCAAACAAGCTCTTCTTTGTTGTCATGGACCCAAAAATAGGCCTATTTTACAAACAAAATAATTAAGCCTGTAAAATTCTTCAAGCACGACTAATTAAGACTGACAAGAAGGTGAACTTCGAGACCTTCTTTTGTTACAGTCTGCAAAAAATAAAAATGTCAGGCAGAACCCACTGTGTTTTCCATCCTCCAATTGTGATTATTTGCATCTTGTGTTCGTAACAAAACTATATTTTGTACAATTCAGTACTTCAACTCATGTGATTGAAAGAAATAAAATTCTCAAATTATTTTCCATGTTGGAAAAGACACCGTCCATACACAGTTACTTAGTTATGAAAAGTTTTATTTCGCTTTCAATATTTTTTACCAACTATTTCATGTGTTTCCAATTAGAGAATGTTGTATGTGTTGAAATTTTTGTTCTCTTTCCTTTTAGGCATTGTTCTTCCCATTGTTCGAATCGTGCGTTGCCATATGCCCTTTCGAGATACTGCACATGTCGCCTCGTTCAGTTGAAACAATAGGTAGAATATATTTAGTGCATACATTATCTAAATAAGTCCACTTTGCTCGCTTATTTTTTCACTCTTTCCATTGCATTGACAATGTCCTTCTAATTAGAGAATGCATGTCTACCATCTAAAATAGTTGTTTTGTCTTTCATTTAAGGAATTTTACAACCTGTTGCTGCAGTCCTATAGAAGATGTCTCACAGTTCTCGAGCATGGGTGGCTAGTTGGTTGAAGAACTACCACCCGTATCTGCCATGCAATATTCTTGCTCGAATCGAGGAACTCAGCCTCCCGTACAAGTTGCGTGAAAATATGTTAACGAGAATTAATAGAAAAGGTCCAAACCACATAGATTTGCAATATGATAATTATGCTCACTTCTTCAATAACGTCTTTGGAGTTTGGGCGCATATGGGCATGGATGTTCAATATTACAATCTACAAATAGAGATTGTCAATTTATGTGATTGGCCAATGTCTGTTTACCAAGAAATTCGAGACCTTTTCCTAGCTGGATGCATATGGAAGGTATGCATTAGACCAGCAATTATCATACAGAGGCACAATCTTACAGATCAGTTGAGCATGAGGTTTATGAGATTCCTCAAGGGGGAATCTGTAATTAGTAATCACAAAGGTCCTGTGGAGGAATGGTTGTTGGCCGTGTTCAAATTCAAGCACATTTTCAGGTTTGAGATCCACCGTGTGAGGCCCTCCTTCAGGCTGCTACATGAGAATTACAGGGTGGCAACATTGTATGCTGTCAATTCTACCTTGACAATCAGAGTGCGACAAATGCTTCCAGATGCTGAGAACACAAAGATTATACCTATTCGTAAATGGTTGACATAGTCTTCAGTGTGACCGGTATTAAATGTGCATTGTAATTTTGTTTAGATTGTGTAATATTGATGCGAAATATTTTTACATTTCATTGTCTAATGCATATTGTTATTATAAAATTTGATGGTGAACTTGAATACACTACTTTCTTACAATCTGTGTTTTCCATTCTACAACTTTTCTTGTGCATATTCTCATCAAAATGTATAAGGATATTGAAATGAAATGCTGAAATGGAATATCAAAATCTGCAAATTTTCTTGTCTTCTTACTGTGTGCATAACAATAGCTATTGTCATCTTACTATTTTTCTTAAAGTAAGGGGTGTCATAAAACAAGAAACTGAAGTTGAAAAGACTATTTTGTTACTGTCCAAAAAAGAAAATAAGTGAGGCACAACCCACTGTGCTTTCCATGATGCTACTGTTATGTGAATAATGTGCTGGGCAGAGATCGAACAAGAGTGTTTTGCTGAAAGTAAGGGTTGTTAAAAATTATGAAGCTCGGATTCAATACATTTTCCTCTTACTCTGTGCATAACACTACCTGCTAAATACTTACTTTTTTTGCAAAGTTAGTGACAACCCCTTCTGTTTTCCATACCACAACAGTTAAGTAGATTTTTTGTTGGAAACATATGAACAGGTAGTGAGCAAGACTATTTTTCTTAAAGAAAGGGGTCTCATAAGACAAGAAAGGGAAGTTCAAAACATTATTTTGTTACATTTCGGGAAAAAATAATAAGTGAGGCACAACCCACTGTGCTTTCCATGATGCTACTGTTATGTAATTTTGTGTTGGGCAGAGATCGAGCAAGAGTGTTTTGCTGAAACTAAGGGTTGTTAAAAATTATGAAGCTCAGATTCAATACATTTTCCTCTTACTCTGTGCATAACACTACCTATTGTCTTCTTACTATTTTTGCAAAGTCAGGGACAACCCATTGTGTTTTCCATACCGCAACAATTAAGTAAATTTTTTGTTGGAAGCATATGAACAAGTAGTGAGCAAGACTATTTTTCTTAAAGAAAGGGGTCTCAGAAGACAAGAAAGGGAAGTTGAAAACATTATTTTGTTACATTCCGGAAAAAAGAAGAATAAGTGAGCCACAACCCACTATGCTTTCCATGATGCTACTGTTATGTGAATTTTGTGTTGGAAACATATGGGCAGATATTGAAAAAGAGTGTTTTGCTCGAAGTAGGTGTTGTTAAAAGAGTACAACGGGAACTTCAAAACATTCATTTCTCACAGCCTGCATTACTTGATTGAGATATTTTGATGGGCCTATTGTAATCACCTTTGCAATTGTTGACATGAGTCTGATTTTCATCATTCTTTTCTTGAGGCATAGACCTTGTTAATTCGGAAGTTGATTTGATCTTGTGAGTGAGTCATGGATAGTCCTTATTTCTATGTTTCCATGATTGAGACCCAACAATATTTTTTAGGTAGTTATATATATAATATGCATTACAAATGGTGCATTTGAAATATTAGTATATCATTCTATCCACTTGTATGGATTATCACAATCCAAAACTAGATTACCAACACTTGATGGGTTTCAAATCCCGTACCTCATGGATTGTTTTTAAAAAAAAAAAAAATCTCAAATTTATTGATAAATGGTGGCATCGATTGTTCCCATACCAACCACTTTAGCATTAATAACCAAATGTAAAGTGAAAGCTCTAGAGCAATTTAGCTATGAAGCATGTTTGATGATTTTTAACATGTATGAACATAAAGACCATAACCGGATCGCGGAGACTGAACATTATACAAATTGAAAAGCTGAAATATTTACAAGATAACATAATCTTACAACAACTTTATAACTGAATGAAATGATAAATAAATGGACATGAGGAGAAAAACTGTCTTCATAACTGTTTCAACTCATATAATTCTATTTGCATATAGTCACAATTTTAGATCCTTATCACAATATGCAAGATGAGTGAACATGAAACAATATGTAGTGTACTAGAGTTGAAAAACACTTGTATGCCAAGTCAAGTGATTATCAAAGAACTGAAATGAAGAGACCATGAACTAAATTACCAAACCAATACTGACTTTTTTACCAATCAAGAACATCTTATTGTCTTATTGCTTTGACATTAATGCCAACACATGCCAGAGGGGACAACACAAGAGTCATGTAAAATTTGTGTTCCAAACATATTAACAGATAGTGAACAAGACTATTTTTCTTAAAGTCTGATATGAAATGGATAACAATTATTTTTTCCAATGACATGAAATAAGTATATATGCCTATATGTTCAGCATAATTGTACAATAATAAAATAATTAAAAAAACCCATGAAAAGTCTCATATCAAATGTATAACACCATAGTGGTGAAACATATGCAAATGGTGTATCTCTACACCACAATTGTTCAATATTAAAATATTTAAACCCATAGAGTAGAATCAGTATTTGGAGCCTGTCTCATCAATTCCTACGCTGCCTATTCCTTGCAATCGAGTTTAGGCCTGCGTAAAATATGACACGTTTCTTAGGGTCCTTGTGTATTTCGGGGGGGGGGGTGATTCTAGATCCATGAACCCTCACAAATGATGAACATGAAACAATAGATTTATTTGTACCATGTGCTTTGTCCGTGTTAGGTTTAATAGATTCACCCTATAGCAAACAATTAATGAGAATTAATGTACGCATGGAAACAATATACGCAGTATGATATATATACAACAACATATTGTTTATGTGTACCTCTGGAACATAATGCTTCATCTCTGCAAGCTGCCATATGACAAAGCTGCCCACACACTCTGTGATGGTATCTGCGCCAGGCATGGGAAAAGGCACGTGGCATCGACCATCAATGGCCTCAACAATGCTGACTCTCGCACAATTCTCTGGGTGCCTCAAGAAGTGGGTGTGAGCGTTTCTGGAAACAACCTGTAGAATGCCTTTCGCAACCCATTTATGCCACCTCCAAAGGTCGACGTGATCACCGACCTTAAAAGTTATGCTGTTGAGCTCTATCATCTGTTCATCCACCAGATTTGCCTGCAATGGAAATGTCATTGATGTGAAGCATAATTGAAGGCACATTAAAAGATTTCTAAAGAAATAAGAACAGACCATGGAAGTGTGTTTGGTTTCATACCGATATAGATGGCACGCCGCACCTCTCCCCATCCCCATTTCCATCTTTATTTCCATCTCCCCCTTGTAGGCCAGCACTCTCCTCCTCCCCGAGTCCATCCTTATTACCCTCTCCCACTTGCAAGCCAGTGCTCTCCCCATCCCCATGTCCATCTCTGTCACCCAGTTCCACATTCAACCCAGTGTTCTCCCCATCCTCATGACCATCCGTGTTACCCTGTCCCACTTCGTGGCCAGTGCTCTCTCCATCCGCATGTCCATCTGTATTAGCCTCTCTCATTTCAATCACAATGACATCGCCAATCAGGTCAAGGCCAGCACTTCGTTGTTTATCCTTGCCTTGTAATAGCAGGAATTAGAAGGTCATTTAAAATTCAGGTGCATGCAACCAATTCATTGAAATAATCAAAACAAACATTAAATAAAAGAATTGCAATTCATCATTTCTTCTACTTCCTCCATGTCAAGGCACCTTGACACGTTTGATGGCATATGCTCACTCTTCTTCTTCTTCTTCTTCTTCTTCTCAACATTGTTAAACGCCGGATCGGGAGGAACAACATCATCTGCTGCTTGCATGGGCAATTGTTCACCATTGAAAATCACAAAAACCTGCTTGAGGGCAGCAGTTCGTTGTTCATCATTGTTGTGTAATAGGAGGAATTGAAACGTTTTGGAAAACTCAAATGCATGCAACCAATTCATTCAAATAAGAAAAACAAACTTTATTGTAAATAGAAGATTTGGAGATCACCGTTTGTTTTCGTTTCTTCTTCAAATGGTGCCTTGAAACTTTCAACTGTGTAGGATGCTTATTCTGAATCTTATATGCAGGGGTGGGAGGAACAACACCATCTTCACCTTTCGTGGCCACAACTTCCTCTTGCGAATGAGCCCTACTGTGTTGGCGGGAAGAAACCGCTTCTCGACCATCACCCTAGCATGTTATGTAAGTTAACATTAACTGAACCTTCTATGCGACCGAACATAAATGATTTAGCAAGGAAAATTCACATTTAACAATTCAGTTCAACATTACCATTCCTTCCTGTATCTTTCTCTCCTGCAATCATATTATTCTTTGCCTTCTCTACTCCTTCATCTTGTCAGTGTTGTATAACGCCATTTGCTTCTTCACCTCATCCTTTCCTTCTTCAGGAAGTTGAAGGAAGTTTTGTTTCCCAAACTTT